>WAAF01003895.1:520494-551758 GCA_013400475.1 Tricholaema leucomelas | reverse complement strand
ATTCTATTCTATTCTATTCTATTCTATTCTATTCTATTCTATTCTATTCTATTCTATCTTGTGATCCTGTGATCTAACAGTCATGTACCGAAAGATGGTAGTTCATGGTTGGACTCAGTGATCTTAAGGTTTTCTATGATTCCATGGTAAACTGGGAGTATCTGGAGAAAAGAATTAACTTTAAAATGTCCAAGCTGCTGATTAAATAGTGTCTGTGCATGCATGATACTACTTTCAACTTGAAACTTGGATGATTTCAACATTTCATCTTTCGAAAACAAAGTTTGCCTTCAGAGATTGAATTTCCATGTTGAAACACATCGACATTTGCATTTTAGCATATTTCAATTTACTTGGCAAAGAGATTGCTGGAGAGGGAGGCAGGGGAAATAAAAGAGAAGGAAACCACCACAAAAGTGAGCACTGGGCAGCCCAGCATTTGTTTGAAAACCTAACTTAATTTTCCCTAAACTTCACAGTTTCTGTATTACTATAGGTCCTGCAATAAATACAGTTAATTAGTTGTAGACATAACATTTAGAGACCGTTGTTTTCTCAGTGTTTGATTGCAGTGAGTCATCTGCATGACAGCCCTGTTTCCAGTGTTGCTTTTCGTTCCCGTTCGCCTCGCCCCGGTAAACACAACGTGCCAACCGCTCTAGAATTTCTGTTAAATAAGCTCCTCTCACAGCTCTGTGGCCCAGGCCCATTCAGAGCCATAACTGAATACTTTGGCACACAAGCCACTTGGAAAGACCAGGCCCACTGATATGTTTAGGAGCATATGACAAACATCTGTTTCACTGCAAGAAATGCTAGGGTATAACCACAGGTACCGAACGCACATCACGTAGGAAATCTTGGTGCAGGTTCATTAGCCATGGCTCCTGGAAAGGATCTAAAACCTGAATTTCCATTTCATGGAGGATCTTAAAGGTCTATTCTAACCAAAAAGTTTCTGTGATTTAATGGCAGAGACTCAGCCTGTGCAAGAGTACTGACACAAGAAGGACATGAAATGTCAGATTAGGTCCAGAAGAGAGACAAGAAGATGATCAAAGGGCTGGAGCACCTCTCCTACGGAGACAGGCTGTGAGAGTTGGGGCTGTTCAGCCTGGAGAAAAGAAGGCTTCAGGGAGACCTTTGAGCAGCCTTCCAGTACCTGAAGGGGGCCTACAAGAAAGCTGGAGAAGAACTTTATACAAGGGTTTATAGCGATAGGACAAGGGGGCAGTGGCTTTAGGCTGGAAGAGGGCAGGTTTGGACTGGGTTTTAGGACAAAATTCTTTACAGTGAGGGTGGTGAGACAGTGGAACAAGGTGCCAAGGGAGGTTGTGGATGCTTCCTCCTTGGCAGTGTTCAAGGCCAGGTTGGACAGGACATTGAGCAACCTGTTTTAGTAGAAGGTGTCCCTGCCCATGACAGGAGGGTTAGAAATAGATGATTTTTAAGGTCCTTTCCAACCCAACCCCAAACCATTTTATGATTCTATGATGAACTTTATGTGATATCTATGAATCAAAGAAAATTCAGAGCAGTCAAGAAGATGGGGGAGGTAATAGCATCAGACCAGCAGGTACATTTGCAACTGCATCACTATACAACAAAACTCAGTAAACCTTCTTTTCCTCAAAGACTCCAAAATGCAGCTTTAGAAGACAGAACAATATAACTAAAATGTTATAACTAACTTCAACTGCTAGCATGAAACTTTAATCTATGTTATTTCATCATTCTCTTCTATCATCCCCATTATCATTGCCGCAGTATTTTTCCCTGTATTTAAAAACCAGTGCAGCTTCAAGACACATGCCAGCAAAGCACACACACACAAAGTCTGGGAGAGCACTCAGTGAGTGATAAAAGAAACCTTCTGATTAAGAAAAGCGGTAAAGAGTGTATGTGAGGCTTCAGCAATGCTATCAAGAATTCATGACTCTACATGTGTGTGATTCAGATGGCTGAGGTTATCAGACTCCAGGCACATAGGATAGTGCCTGTGAATAAAACAAGCCCATCTGCCATCCACAAAGAGACAAAACACATTTCTCCAGAAACAGGGCTCTTTCCAAGCTTTCTGAACAACCTCCAAAATGGAGTTAAAGTAGTTTGAAAGGTTGTGTAAAGCACAGATACATTCTCAGAATCATAGAGTTGTTTTGGTTGGAAAAGCTCTCTAAGTTCATCAAGTCCCGTGGAACAACTGTGTGACCTGAGCTAGATTGTATGATTCTGCTCTGGCAGGGGGCTTGGACTCAATGAGTTGCAGCACAAGAGGTTCCACCTTAGCATAAGGAGGAACTTCTTTACTGTAAGGGTCACAGAGCACTGGAACAGGCTCCCCAGGGAGGTTGTGGAGTCTCCTTCCCTGGAGACTTTCAAGGCCTGTCTGGATGTGTTCCTCTGTGATCTGTGCTAGATTGAGTGGTCTTGCTCTGGCAGGGGGGTTGGACTGATATTCTCCTTGGGTCCCTTCCAACCCCTGATATCCTGTCATCCTGTGATCTATGGAGGTCCCTTTCAACTCCTAACTTGGTTCTGTGTGACTGCAATGGCCATTAAACCATGCCCCCAAATGCCATGTCCAACATTTCTTGAACACTTTCAGGGACAGTGACTCCACCACCTCCCCAAACAGCAAATTCCACTGCCTGACCACTCTCTCTGTAACGAAATTTTTTCTAATATCCAGTCTAGACCTCAAGCCATTTCCTCTTGTCCTATCATCTGCTGCTAGGGAGAAGACATTGGCCTCCAGATCACTCCAACTTCCTTTCAGGGAGTTGTACAGAGCAATGAGATTTCTCCTCAGCCTCCTCTTCTCCAGATGGAACCATCCCAGTTCCCACAGCTGCTCCTCATAAGCCTTGTTCTCTAGATCTTTCATCAGCTCCATTGCCCTTACAGGCAAGAGGAGCTTTAGTTAGCTCCTGATTCAGGAGCAACCATAACTCTGAGGAACACAGAAGGAAGAAGAAACATACATTTGTCAAAAGGTATGTCAATGACAAACACAAAGGACGCCTGACAGGATGACAGACACTTCCTGTTCTTCAGGACAGATGGGAAATGGTGATGGCATTTCACCTCTCAGGAGTACTATGAAGGAGATTCAAAATCACATTTGGAGACTACCAGGAGCAACTGGAATGATTCTAAGCCAATTTTACCATAAAGGTGAGGGTAATCTCTGCAGATAGAATCATAGAATCATCAAATCATAGAATGGTTGAGGTTGGAAAGGACCTCAAAGATCATCCAGTTTCAACCCCCCCGCCATAGGCAGGGACACCTCCCACTAGAACAGGCCACTCAAGGCCTCATCCAAACTGGCTTTGAACCCCTCCAGGGAGGGAGCAGCCACACCCTCCCTGGGCAACCTGTGCCAGTGTCTCACCAGCCACACTGGAAAGAACTTCTTCCTAACATCCAGTTTAAATCTCCCCTCTGCCAGTTTAAACCCATTCCTCCTCATCCTGTCTTCACAAGATCTTGTTAATAGTACCTCCCCAGCCTTCCTGTAGGCTCTCTTCAGATACTGGAAGGCCACTACAAGGTCTTCTCAAAGCCTTCTCTTTTCCAGGCTGAAGAGCCCCAACTATTGTAGTCTGTCCTCCTAGTAGAGCTGCTCCATCACTTTGAGCATCTTTGTGGCCTCCTCTGTTCTCATTCCAACAGTTCCATGTCCTTCTTGTGTTGGGGGCTCCAGAACTGTACACAGTACTCCAGGTGGGGTCTGATGTGAGACCCTGACCACTTCAGTACTACTCTCATTTACCATACTTCAACACCTGCTTTGAGTGAGAACCCAGAGGATGGGATGGAGCACGGCTGCATTTTGGGCTGCTCTCCTCAGAAAGTAGGTTTACATTACTCTCCTGGGGGAATAACCAGGGACCTCCAAGGGCTGATTACTGGAACT
The DNA here is from genome assembly GCA_013400475.1 of Tricholaema leucomelas. Lineage (NCBI taxonomy): Eukaryota > Metazoa > Chordata > Aves > Piciformes > Lybiidae > Tricholaema lacrymosa > Tricholaema leucomelas. Next base: position 547,836 of record WAAF01003895.1, on the reverse strand, counting down.
GCAAGGAGAGCACCACTGCATGCACAAAACGATTCAGTAGCACTTCAGAGGAATTAAAGCTTGCTCTCACTGTGCCTATGTTTCTCCAACTCTGGATTTTGAACTAGCTGATTTTTGTTATTGCTGATGGTGTTTGAAAATTAAATGTTATGAGCAGCAACAGATGTTAGTGATGTCATTCAGTGCTGAATACCTTTCTACACATGGCTTGGTTGTGCACCAGAGGCCAAGAACTTTGGCTGTAGATAAGCAACATCAAAATCTGTTTTAACTGGAATATTGACTTGGTTGTCTATCAATATTTGCATTATGAGAATGAGATCAAATCTGCCAAGGGATGTTATTGTGTCACGAAATATATTTGCCCATCACAAAAGAATGACTGTAAAAGAGTGGAAAAGTAGCAATTATTGAGCTATGTACCAGTGGTCTGAATTTGCTCAAAAGCTCCACTAATTGCAAGCAAACATGATCTTGGGGAATAGAGAGAGTGTCATAAACATATGTACAACAAACTTCCATGAAAGAGGAGGCAAGGACATTCTTCAGGGAATGAAGCGAAGAAACGCTAGAGCTTGGCAGCTTCTGCCTTGCTCTGATTGGATGGGTGGCAGCTACTAAAATGCAATGCCAAAGAGATCACTGTTAGGCTGGATGGGATTTCCCCTTGATTATGAAAAACAGTGGTCCAGGAAACAGAAGTGCAGCCATACTGACCCTTTTTTTTTTTTTCAAGCAGTCACAAAGTGTTAACAAAAATGTCAGCAGATCACACCAGAAGGGAATCACCAGGAACATGTCCCGGGAGCTCTTCTTGGAATGAGCGTATCTAAGGATTTATTCTACTGCTGTTAGCAACACAGAAGCTGTATTCTCTTTGGAACCGTGAAGGATCACTCACCTGTGGGTGATCCTTCACAGAGAGAGTGATTGGCATTGGAATGGGCTGCCCAGAGAGGTGGTGGAGTCACCATCCCTGGAGGTGTTCAATAAAAGACTGGATGAGGCATTTAGTGCCATGGTTTAGTTGACTGGATAGGGCTGGGTGATAGGTTGGACTGGATGATCTTGGAGGCCTCTTCCAACATGGTTGATTCTATGGGGTTGCACCCTGGGTCGGTGCAATCCCAGGCACAGATACAGGCTGGGTGGTGAATGGCTGAGAACAGCCCTGAGGAAAAGGACCTGGGGGTCTGGGTCGACAAAAAGCTCATCATGAGCCAGCAGTGTGCACATGCAGCTCAGACAGCAACCCTGTGCTGGGCTGCATCAAGAGAAGTGTGGCCAGCAGGGCAAGGGAGGGGATTCTCCCCCTTTACTCTGCTCTCGTCAGACCCCACCTGGAGTACTGTGTGCAGTTCTGGAGCCCCCAATACAAGAAGGACATGGAACTGCTGGAGCAGGCCCAGAGGAGAGCCACAAAGATGATCAGAGGGCTGGAGCACCTCTGCTATGAGGACAGGCTGAGAGAGTTGGGGCTCTTCAGCCTGGAGAGGAGAAGGCTTCGAGGAGACCTTATAGTGGCCTTCCAGTATTTGAAGGGAGCCTACAGGAAAGCTGGGGAGGGACTATTTACACGGTCTAGTAATGTTAGGACGAGGGGGAATGGGTTTAAGCTGGAAGAGGGGAGATTTAGACTGGATGTTAGGAGGAAGTTCTTTACAGTGAGGGTGGTAAGACACTGGCACAGGTTGCCCAGGGAGGTTGTGGATGCTTCCTCCCTGGAGGTGTTTAAGGCCAGGCTGGATGAGGCCTTGAGCAGCCTGCTCTAGTGGGAGGTGTCCCTGCCTATGGCAGGGGGTGGGAGCTGGATGATCCTTGAGGTCCCTTCCAACCTAAACCATTCTATGATTCTATGATTCTATGATAAGGAAGCAGCTTGAGAAGGAAAGGTAGGGTTCCAAGGCACAAAGGTGCAACTTCTGCATCAAATTGCTTCCAATGGATTGAAAATTGGAATCAATTGTTAAGAAAAAGGCTGAAAGTGTTTGACCTGACTCAAGGGAAGTCCCTGGGAATCTCACACACTGTTGCAAACAGCATTCAAATTTTAAGAAATATATGTTCCTCAAGGAAGCAGGCAGGAAGTGAGAATCTAGGTGGTATTAAACAGCATCATAGAAAAAAACAACAGAGAAACCACTCAACAGCAGTAAGCTTTCTGAAAAGTCTGGTGTACTCAAAGCATTTTTCTACATATTTGTCAGCCTTAGTTCACGCCTGCAGACCTGTTTCTCCCTTTCCATTACTCCACTCAGTTTAGACAACATGTGAGCTCTGCAAACGTGTGAAGAAGGCAGAGAATAATTATCATCAGTCATAGTTTGAGGTATCTTATATATTTGGTAGTAAGCCATCTCAGTGGCATAAAGGATTCATCAGGTACCTCTCTATTGAATTCAGTGAGCTGACAAAATAAAAAGATATCCAAAGCAAATTTGGTTCTCTTCTAACAGAACAAGAGGAAGATGACACCTTCTATTCTGCAAATCCAAACACAAATGCCATTCAAATCGCCAAAAAAGATATCCAAAGCAAATTTAGTTCTCTTCTAACAGAATAAGAGGAAGATGACACCTTCTATTCTGCAAATCCAAACACAAATGCCATTCAAATCCCAAACCTTTAATTATATTCACTAAATGATGTGGTGCTCCTTCCAGACATCTGTCCCAAAGGGGCAGGGGCTCTTCAGAGAATCACAGGCTATTAGGGGTTGGAAGGAACCCGAGGAGATCATGGAGTCCAACCCCCTGCCAGAGCAAGACCACACAGTCTAGCACAGATCACAGATGAACGCATCCAGACAGGCCTTGAAAGTCTCCAGGAAAGGAGACTCCACAACCTGTCTTCTGAGAGGCTCTTCTGAGACTGTGAGGTAGAACACAGCCACCAGTAGTGTCTACATAAATGAATGCTAGTTTGAAGCTAGCTAGAATGTTTTGGTGAGAAGGATTAGATCACAGGCTGTGAAAGAGAAACAATGGTGACATCTACTTCACTCATAGGCTTGCTGAGATGTATAAGAACAAGAATCCAAACATAGATAAGGGAGTCGCTCTTTGTCTGGGTTGTGGGCTGCATTTCTCTCTAACCTCACCCTCCGTCTCTCTGATTAATCCGCCTGCTTCCTAACCCCTCTGGTCGACCCTCCATTCTTCCTTGGGGCACACAGTAATGTCTGGAGTAATGTTGAGGAGTGGGAGAAGGTGGAATGGTGGTTGGGAGCCCCTCCTGGGGACTCAGGTTTCTGGGAGGGGAGCTGTGTTTCTGTATTACCTTTTACCTTGTATATTTCTGTATGTAACTGTATATACTGTAAGTATCTGCTCATATATTGTGCTAAGCTGTAAATATAAAGCTTCCTTCAATTTCTAGAGCAGCTGAGTCTAGTCTGGGTGATTTCCAAAGTGTGAGGGGGCAGGTAACACCCAAACCACCACAATTGTCTACCCAGCCTCAGATACACATCAGTGTGAAGAAGTTGTGAACAGAGTGAAGAAAACATTTACCCCAGAGGTCTATTGACAGGGACCTAGGAGATGTCATGAAGAGAGTGTCATTGACTTCAAAGCTCATTAAACACACTCACTGCTGTCAGAACAGAGTTCTTAGAGAGGCGGCACCGTGCCAGAGAAGCCCTTTTGTATTGGTTTGGTGTGGAACTGGTCTCATAATCACAAACCTGTTCCTTGCCTAGAATAAACACATTTGATTGTGCTTTGCTGTGAAAACATTGTGATTTTCTCTACTGTCCATGATTAATTATTGGTCTTCCAAAAACTTGTTTTGCTTTGTGTTATGTAAATAAAGCTTCTTCCCAGTGTTGTTGAAACACTGCAAAGGACAGGCTGATGATGCTTTATGATCTTTAGCAAGCACCACAGATGGGTGTTCTGGAACACAAAATGAAAAATAAAGGCAAGTAGCATTAAAATGTTCCTTGAGTTAATTTCTCCAACCAGAACATGAAAGCTCTTTTTCAATTAGTGCATGTGAAGAGTGTTCACAGCAAAGTAAAAATAATTCTGAAATGGAGTCTTTATTTCTCTGGAATGGAGGCAGAGTGCTGGAATACAGTCAAAGTAAAACCTTTTTATGACAAGTGAATTTGAGTATTAGATTTCTTATTTGATGTGACATCTCACCACGAGATCCTCTAGGCACTGTGCATGGATCACCTCTAAAATATAAACATCCTGATATTGTACTTCTGTTTTTCACTCTCACATCAACTTTTTGGAAGGGAAAGCCAGGAGCACCCACAACTATTTTATACCATATGCATCTAAAATAAAGCAGATTGTGAAGACTTTCCCACTCCCACTGGTACCTATATCATGCTGCAGTGGCAATGACACTGCTGCTGACTTTCACAGAAAGGGGTTTTGAGCAGAACCTGGGGAAAAGAGAGAGTTCTCCAGGCGGAGTGGGGATGGCTGACTACGCTGATTCCTGTCAAATCTTGCCAGTCATATCAGCTGATGATATGTTTCCGACTAGTGAACTCCTCTGAACGTGACTTACTGAGTGATTCAAAGCATGAAAAATTCTTGACATCAGCTACTTCTCAGCAGACACTCAGGGCTGTGGATCACAATCTGGATACTACTGATTTAATCCACCCTCCATTATGAGGGCTAACAACTGATCACACCTCATCTGTACCTGGCCTAATGAACTGGTTTGAGCAAGAGGAGAGGTGAGTAGTATTAATGTTTACTGAATAACAGAGTGATGTATATCATATAGATGACATCCAAAATGTGTCTCATTTTCAGGAGATCAAAAGGGACAGTGTCTTAGGGTTGTATCAAAATAAAAGGAAGCATCCTCAAGGTCCTTTTTGTTATTAGTTCATAGAGTTTGATTAAAGATGAAGATACTTCTATGTTAATGTTTACTTTCAACAGAAGGTTAAAGCTGAGATGCCAACACAGCCTTGTTTGCTCTACAAATGTGGTGACTTAAGGATATCCAATGTATGCACATCTAGACACCAAGAAACTGAACTTCAACCTGTCATTCAACAAAGATCTTCCTATTTCATACCAGCACAAGACAACCATATACTCCTGGCCATCCAGGACCTTCCCAGCATCAATTACTATCTTTCTGGGCCTCTCTACACTGCTCTCTGCTCTCCCCAATACATGAGTAGTAACTCACAATCTATTTCTTACAACATTTGCTTTCTTCTTTGCTGCACCCTAGCTAAGAAAACATTTCATGAACTGATCTCCCAGGCATCTCTTCTGTCATGTCTTCAAATCTCCAGCAAGGCTGCTTTAAAACTGAAAGCATGTGCACAATCAAATGAAAAAAAGCCCAGAGTCAGTAGACTCTTCACAACAGACCTCCTTGATTTGCCACAAACTCTTGTCATGAAGAGTATAACCTGACTGCTTTCCTGTTTCACACATCTCGCAGCAGTGAGTTGATGCTTAAGGCAGAGAACACATCTAATCTGAAACGTAACTAATCTGAAACGAAGGAAAACATTTAACCTACAGTCCCTCATATTCAGAACAAATAACTGTCTTCTGTGTCCCTTGTACATGTTTGATGGAGCCAGAAACAGGTTATTAATGAAGAACAACTCCATAAAAATGAACTCATTCCAATCAGTCTTCTGGCACTACGACATCAAGGGGAGATGCCAGTCAAGCAGCTAATATTAAACCTGTAAATCTTTACCTATTTAGGATGCTTTAATCATTTCCTATGAATTAATACCATAAAATGTGATTTATAGCTTAAGGAGGAAGATTCTTATAACCATTAATACACAAATTCAATCAACAGACATTTGCAAATTACAGACTGACTGGAGCTGTGTGTTGCTCCAGAGAAAAACCACTTCTGGCCTCTTTTCTGCAGAGAAAGTGGGGTTTCAAGTATAGAATAGAACAGAACAGAATCAACCAGGATGGAAGAGACCTCCAAGATCATCCAGTCCAACCTAGCACCCAGCCCTATCCAGTCAACTAGACCATGGCACCAAGTGCCTCATCCAGTCTTTTCCTGAACACCCCCAGGGACGGTGACTCCACCACCTCCCTGGGCAGCCCATTCCAATGCCAATCACTCTCTCTGTGAAGAACTTCCTCCTAACATCCAGCCTATACTTCCCCCGGCACAACTTGAGACTGTGTCCCCTTGTCCTGTTGCTGGTTGCCTGGGAGAAGAGACCAACCCCCACCTGGCTACAACCTCCCTTCAGGTAGTTGTAGACAGCAATGAGGTCTGCCCTGAGCCTCCTCTTCTCCAGGCTAAACAACCCCAGCTCCCTCAGCCTCTCCTCATAGGGTTTGTGTTCCAGGCCCCTCACCAGCTTTGTTGCCCTTCTCTGGACACGTTCCAGCACCTCAACATCTCTCTTGAATTGAGGAGCCCAGAACTGGACACAGTACTCAAGGTGTGGCCTGACCAGTGTTGAGTACAGGGGAAGAATAACCTCCCTCGTCCTACTGGCCACACTGTTCCTGATACATTGGCTTTCTTGGCCACCTGGGCACACTGCTGGCTCATCTTCAGCCTACTATCCACCAGTACCCCCAGGTCCCTTTCCTCCTGGCTGCTCTCCAGCCACTCTGTCCCCAGCCTGTAGCGTTGCTTGTGGTTGTTGTGGCCAAAGTGCAGAATCCTGCACTTGGCCTTGTTAAATCTCATGCCATTGGCCCCTGCCCACCCATCCAGCCTGTCCAGGTCCCTCTGCAAGTGATGGCATGGCTGCAGTTCCATCAACACTCTGTTGCAGGAAACCTCCTTACACAGGCTTTCTTCAACAGATGGTCTTCTTAATTTGGTACAAGGTACATGATTTATTGGCAGACCTCAGCAACATCACAAGTGCTTAAGGTGTCAGATGAAGCAACAAACAAATGCAAGGGAAATAGTCTCTTAGCAAACAAATTCTCTAACCTCTCAAGCATTGCCATGAACCTGCTGGTCCTGTATATACATCTGAAATTAAATGGTCATAGAATCTTAGATGTTGGAAGGGACCTCCAGAGATCATCCAGGCAGGATCTCCTAGAGTAGTTCACACAGGAATGCATTCAGGTGGGTTTGGAAAGTCTCCAGAAAGGGAGACTCCACAACCTCTCTGGGCAGCCTGCTCCAGGGCTCTGTCACCCTCACTATAAAGAAACTTTTCCTCATGTTGATGTGAACCCTTCTCTGTCCCAGTTTGTAGCTGTTGCTCCTTGGCTTAGTGCTGCTGACCGAGAGAGATTGGCTCCAGGCACTTGACACCCACTCCTCAGATCCCTACTCATATATCCAACAGAAAATACAAAATTATTTTAGGGTAGGGTTTTAACATGCAGAAGTTATTTTAATGTATGGCTACTTTTGCTGCAAATTATTAATTGCAATCAGCAAGGCTATTTAAGATGAAAATCCTGGAAATGGTGAGCTTATCAGACACAGAGGTCTGCGTTCAGTCTATCTACCACAGTCTCCAGTGCAACTAGAGATGCAAAAGCAACCCAGAAGTTGCTTCCTCCTAAACAATTTTGCCTCTTTGACTCTAACATTTTCTTGTGACTGTCTTGTTAGAACTATGTATGCCAAATATGGCCAAAACCAGTGACATTTGCTCCACTTTTCCTTCTCTCTGCCACAATAGGTGACTCCACCATGTCTCTACCACTTGATCTCATCTACTCCTGGCCATCATTTATTTTTCTCTTTCTTTTGCTCCATAGGTGCAGGCTCATTCATCTGCCTGTTCTTCCTCTACTCCATTGTTTTCTTTTCCTCTCTGGCACCCCTGCAGATTTTTGCATGTGGTGTCCCTTACGTACATATAAAAAAGGACCAATCTAATTATTTTCAAATGCAAGTATTTGCTTGAGGTGTGAAAGATACAAGATGACTTACCCTTTGCTTCCTTTATTATACATGAAGAAAGACAGTGTATTGACAGGCTGACTTGAGGTTTAGCTGCACAGAGTTGCTCTTAGGAGATACCTCCTGGGTTCTCCTGACTAGTGAAAGCTGAGAGTTACTGGCTTTCTAATGCATCACTAAAGTGCTTCGAGGGCATTGATGCGGGACAAAGCATAGATATTTTTCCAATTCCTGATTTATGATTCTTCCTCTCAACCTCTGTTTATTTTTTCTTTTTCTTTTTTTCTTCTTTTTTTTTATATTCAAGTAGCTTTACCTTGTCTGGTTTACATGGACAATCTTATTGGAGCTGAAATGGAAGCTTTAGCCACCACTCCAAGAATCACAAAATCACAGAATTGATCAGGTTGGAAAAGACCTCTAAGATCATTGAATCCAACCTACCACCTAATACCTTCTAATTTACTAGACCATGGCACTAAGTGCCCCATCCAGTCTCCTCTTAAACACCACCAGGGATGGTGACTCCACCAACTCCCCAGGCAGCCCATTCCAATGCCAATCACCCTTTCTGGGAAGAACTTCTTCCTAACATCCAGCCTAAAACTGCCCTGGTGCAGCTTGAGGCTTTGTCTTCTTGTTCTGTTGCTGGTTGCCTGGCAGAAGAGACCAACCCCCAGCTGCCTACAGCCTCCCTTCAGGTAGTAATGGTCTGCCCTGAGCCTTCTCTTCTTATGGCTGAACACCCTCATCTCCCTCAGCCTCTCCTCACAGGGCTGTGCTCCAGGCCCCTCATCAGCCTTGCTGCCCTTCTCTGGACATGTTCAAGCACCTCAACATCTTTCTTAAAGTTCAGGGCCCAGAACTGGACACAGTACTCAAGGTGTGGCCTAACCAGTGCTGAGTACAGGGGCAGAACAGTCTTTGTAACACAGCTGTCCGGTGTGGAAAGAAGGTAGGTGACACACATGTTTTCTATGTTATTGCAAAGTTTTCCAAACATCTTTCTAGCCTTGCCTGTTCTAAAAGCCAAACTACCTTAGCAGTAGAGACTTATGTTCAAACTCTCATGGAGAGAAGGGAAAAAAAATACCTGCACCATGAGCACTCATTCACTAGCTGAGAACAAGAGGTCTGCAGAGCTAGAAAATGTTGCAGAGGACAGCTAAGCTTTTGCCTCAGGGCATTTAAAACTTCCCTTTCTTTGCTCCATCTTTGCCCATCTTCCCCGATCCCTCCTCCTCCAGCATATGCCTGCTAAAGATCTCAGTCTGAGGAACAGAACTGGGAGGAAATTAATCTCCAATTCATCTTAGGATCTTAAAGTTGGACTTCACTTTTCACGCAGCCTGGATGCTCCTTTAGTAATAGTGTACATATTGGCTAGGCTGACAAAAGCAGCACAGGCTGTCTCACAGAGCACCAGTCTGATGGAGCTTCATAGGCAACCTGATACACTTGCTACTGGCCCAAGTGCAGCAGCACTTAGCATCTGGCTTTGTTACAGACAGGGATATTGCCAAAATGTTCATTAATTTCAGTGGTACTAGACTAGGCCCATGGAAACAAGATGGAAAGGATAAAAGTCAGGGAACGTGGGAAGACAGAGCAGACAGTATGTTTGGAGAGAGGGTGGGGAAGATGAAACACACAGTGAGAAAGACAGAAAGGACAGTTACTACAGGAAGAGCGACAGACACTGCCTTGAAAGGAATGCAAGGGAATTTTACAGTTGTTGTTCAGAAGTATCTTCTTCTCCTTACTAGGAGGGTTATGACTGATGATTCATTAAAAAAAATAATCAGAGCAGTTTGGGGAGGCCTGAAAGGAAAGAACAACTGTCTGTTGCTGCAAGAGAAGCTGGCTGGGCTGACCTGACTTTCAGCTCAGAGGTTTTTGCTCCCAACACCTACAAAAACTTTTAAACAAGAACATTTTTGACACAGAGAGACACAAAAGAGGAGAAAAATGCATAGAAAGATACGGAGGGGAAAAAATAGATCTAATTCTTTGTTTCATGCCTCGGGACTAGAAATTTTCCTCAGTGAAAGTCTTCCAACTATGTATCTTTAGCAGTTGCCACAGTAGCAATAGCTCCAGCTGGATCACTGTGAGTGTTGCATTGGCTGCACTTTTAAATCACCTCAGCATCCAGTGGCTACCAGTTCTATTTGCTCAGCTAAGAGCCATACACACGTTCTCACCTGTAGCCTAATAACAGAGATTAGGTTGGAAAATACCACGGAAAACAAGAATGGTTTTACTTGGTAGAAGCACATCTTACCTTAAGTCTGAACTGGGCAATTTATGATGCAGGGTCTAATCTGTGCTTGAATGAGCCCTTCAAGGAGAGACTGAGAGAGCTGGGGATGTTCAGCCTGGAGAAGAGGCTCAGGGCAGACCTCTTTGCTCTCTACAACTACCTGAAAGGGAAGTTATAGCCAGGCGAGGGTTGTTCTTTTCTCCTAGGCACCCAGTGACAGAACAAGGACATAGCCTCAAGCTGTGCCAGGGCAGGTTTAGGCTGGGTGTTAGGAAGAAGTTCTTCACAGCAATAGTGATTGGCATTGGAATGGCCTGCCTGGGAAGGTGGTGGAGTCACCGTCCCTGGCAGTGTTTAAAAAGAGGCTGGATGAGGCACTTAGTGCTATGGTTTAGTTAGGTGATAGATTGGACTCGATGATCTTAGAGGTCTTTTCCAACCTGGTTAATTCTGTGATTTTGTGATTCTGATTCTTTGAGTCAGTCATTTCAATGCAGTATTGTAGTCCAAACACCTTTTAAATGGATGTTAGTATAATTTAAGAGTGCACAAGGGCAAGAGAGCTGTTTGTAGGGAAGTGGTCTCTGGAAAGGAAATATCTGACAGGTGAAGATTGACCTTGATCTAGATTAAATCCAGCACAACCTGCACTACTGACCTCCACCCTCCACACTGTCACCTTGGACATGAACATCTTTGTTCTGTACTCCTCAAAAGAGGACAAGAACAACTGAACTGTAGGATACTGAAAATTCAAGCTCTTGGCTAAATGTCAACAAATCAAACCAAGTCAGAACAAACCTGCTCTGCTTGCACATCGAAAATCATAGAATCATAGAATGTCAGGGGCTGGAAGGGACCTCGAAAGATCATCTGGTCTAGCCCTGCTGCCAGAGCAGGATCACCTAGAGCAGATCACACTGGAATGCATTCAGATGGTTCTTGAATCAGAGAGGGGCATTCCACAACCTCACTGGGCAGCTGGTTCACAGTGAAAAAAATCTTCCTCAGGTTTACATGGAACCTCCTATGCCTCAAATACTGTATTGCATTTAAAGGAGACTGTACAGCTACAAGGGAAACAAACTCTGCTCCTTAAGATCCAATTCATTAAATGCCTCCTTCTCTGAAGACTTTCAAAACCCGGCTGGATGCGCTCCTGTGCAGACTACCCTAGGGGATCCTGCCTTGGCAGGGAGGTTGGACTCAATGACCTAGGGAGGTCCCATCAAACCTCTAAGCTTCTGTGATTCTGATCCTGTATTCCATATATTCTTGGTGTAAGAAAGACCAGACTGCATGTGTGCGGGAGCGTAATTTCCTGGAGGCAACATTTTGATTTCTGTCAGGTCTTTCATGAGCACACTACTCAATCCCCTCTGCCTAATTGCCCCTGCTGTGCCAGTGATCACATAGTATGTAATGTCAAGTCTGCCTTTGTCAGGACTGGGATCAATTAGAAGGCCCAGTATTCAAATGATGTGCTCAGTTCCCAAAGCATTGCTGCCCTTCTTCCCTGAGAACAGCAGAAGCATGTCCAACTGTTCCACTACACATGGTTTTTGAATTGCATTATGTATTCTCACTAACCCAAACCAAATTTGTAGCCACCGCTTTGTGTGCCCAGGAGGGCTTCAGGCAAGAGGACTGCAGGCCTGGATTCACCCAATCTCACCGGTGGCATTCTGGTTAGGAGATGACTCACCCAGGCTCCATAATTAACAACAGACTACAACTACTTTAGGAGATGATTCATCTTATAGGTGGGCTGAAAAACACCCTAAATATATTCATTTCTTTCTGGTAACTGCACAAGGCTGTCTTTATTGACTGGGTTATTAATTTAGTATCATTGGATTAACCTGAGATACAATTACAGGTTGTGTAGGGGTAGGCATGTGGAATCAGCACGTGGAAATCCCATCATGGGAACAGCCATTGGTTCAGCAATACCCCCAAAACCAGGATCACACATACACACACACAAAATCTGAAAGATTATAAGTGGCACGAAGTCCACAATCTGCTCCTGAAATCCCCAGCCTCTGGGAAGGAGAATAAAAGTTTGTGAATATAAACAGGGACTTGAGGGGGACCTGACAAAGCCCATACTTCTATCGTTATTTGCACACAATTGCCCGTCACATAATTCACTGCAGAAGAGAGATTCCCTTTGATTCCAGTCACAACTGGCATCAGCCCAGGCATTTCTGTACAGGGAAGGAACCAAACTCAGAACCACTTTAATCTGGTCTGGGTAGTGAAGGGAAGTCCCTACCGCTCCATCACACTGCAAATTGAATTTATCTAGCTCCTTGTAACTCTGCTTTAGCTCTGATTTGTAATGCAGACTGACTTCATTCCTATTTGTGCTCTCCAACAAATAAGTTTTAGCTTTACGTCTCTCTCTCTGTCCTGAAACCAGTTTTCTGATTAATGAGATATAGAAAGTTTTAGGAATAGGGCCAACCTTAGTCAGGGGCTGGGGGGGTGGAGATTCTTCTTTTAAGCCCTTTTCAACTTTCATAGGGCTTTATTATGGAAGGCTCTCTTGCCAGTGAGAACAAGAGAACCTCACAAACGTTAGCGCAGTGTTTCATCAACACAAAAAGCCTCTGCAGAATCCTTTTGTCGATTCAAAAAAATATGCAGCGGTAACCCCAATTCATTCATCCTGAACAAAACAGCTACAAACATTCACTTTGCCAATCCACAGGCCTTCAGAAATGGGTAATTTCACAGCAGCCATAGAACATTTATATGGCAAGCACTAACCTACCTCTAAGCTCCTGTAGGAAACTCTAAAACTGTTTTGCAAGAAGGGTTTTCTAAGCTGAGAATCAAGCTGTGAGAACAAATAAAAAAGGGGGGGAAAAAAAGAGCATTCATTTAAACATTTTGAGAAGCCCCTAAAAATGCCATTTTCACACAGTAAATCCGCTGCACTTGAATGTCTGCTGGCTTTCTGAAAGGAATGCTCTTCGCTGGGATGCAGCCTGCTGTGGTCAAGTATGGTGGAAATAAAAGTGTTGCTAATGGTGATTGAAAAGGATTCCCAATGCTGCTGGCCAGTGTTGGTTTTAGATGGGCCAACTTTGTGGAGCAAAGAGCAACAGGAGACAGTAAACTTTCTCTAAAGCTCGCTAAACTTTGAGTCACCTCTGCTTCTCTCCTTTTAACACCAGCCTGTCCCGTTGTTTCTCCACAGAGCTTTAGTGCACCAGCCTGTCTTGTTTCTCCACAGAGCTTTAGTGCACTCAGTCTGCACTCTCACTGGAAATGTGAAGATGTAGACATACACCATGGGAATGAGCATTAACATAGCAGCAAGTCAAAAAGCCCAAAATACTTCTCCTGTTGGGATTGGGTTGGGAGCCCTCCTGGGGACTGATTTCTGGGAGGGGTATTGTGTTTCTGTATTACCTTTAACTTGCATATAACTGTATAGATTTGTATATATATGCTTGTATATTGTGCTAAGCTGTAAGTATAGCTTCATTCCTTAACTTTCAGCCAGCTGAGTCTAGTCTGGGTGATTTTCTTAAGTGTAGAGGGGGCAGATAACTCCCAAACCATCGCACCTCCCTGGCCCCAAACTGAGCTCATGCTGAGGAACCTGAGCCAGCTGAAAACCAGTCTTATAAACTACAGTACCAGGTGGCTGGGGCAATGGTTGCCTTAATCAAGAATTTTGTCCAATTGTACAACATTTAGTGTTTAAATAAACACATCAACCAAGAGGCTTTGAGGTGGGAAGAGCAGGGTGTAAAATGGGAGACAGTAGTAGGTTACACAGGTCGTCCCAGATGCCTAAGTTCTGCCCAAGTTGAACAGTGAGACCTACATGCTTGCTTCACTCCAGTTTCTCTTGATTGACTCACCTCAGCACAAACCATGGATCCAATCAATACTTGCTAGGATTTCAGCTGTGTTGCACCATGTTTACTCACCCTATATTCCTTGACAGGGGCACGATGGACAAGACAGTCCAAATGTAAATGTACCTTTAGAGGAGATTTTGATGGCTGCAAAATACTTTCACCTCAATCTATACAACCCCAGTAATAAAACTGGCCCTTCTTAGGTTATTTTCAGGATCTTAAGAGCATATCAAAATCTAGAAGACCCTCACATAGAACTCTTCACACTCATTTTTTATGATGAGTCTAGATTAGCCTTCTTCAGAAAAAACCCTGCCTATGGCAGGGGGTTGGAGCTGGACGATCTTTGAGGTCCCTTCCAACCTAAACCATTCTATGATTCTATAAAAGCCAAGAAATAGATTGAAGATTCTGGAGAGCACTCAGTTTCAGACCTAAAAATGCACATAGAAGCACAGCAATGCTTGACTTCCTTTTTTCCCTACCCCCAACAAGTCTCTATTGCAAATGGTAGTCATTTTGTGCTACCCTTTAATACTTATTGTTACATCAATAACTCAAAAATCCAACCCTTCCACCTCATAGATATTCATTCACCTCACCCATCTCTGCCAAACTGCATGACACAGCTGAGAGGTTACCCACATCTTAGTCATTCTGTGCTAATCATGAGCGTATCCATGCTGTTTTCTCTACCTGTGGAGTCTTGCTGGGCCACTAGGAAGTTAGATGTGCCAGCAATTGTGTTGCCAAGAAAGATGTAAACTGGCCAAAATATAGAAGCTTAGAAACTGCAGAGAATCTCTCAGCTTGCATGCATAAGTATGAGCGTGAATATGCTGTGCAAAGAAAGCACACAGGACTGGATGAAAGAAAGTGTTTTGCTCTTCATCTAAAAGGAAGGTATCTCTTCAGCAGGTTCACAGCCCTCCCTTCTGGCTCCTGTCACAAATAAACTCCCCAGCTTGCTCATGACAAACCTGGCACTAGGCAAAGGGCCTCACAAGTCACTGAAGCAGGGATGCACCGGACATGCTGATGCTGACTAGGGAGAGCAGCCCTTAACTTGGCTTCCAGGGAGGCTCCCAGGTCAGGTAGGCAATGCGCCTGTGGGCACAGGTGTAGGTGTGTCTGCAACACACCCTCCCAAATATGTTCAAATATCAACTATGAGTGTTGCAGAAAAATGTCATGAAAGGGCAAACAATGCAGCTCTCCTGGTCGGGGCAGTGCCTGTCACACCTAGGCAGCTCTCTGCGCCCAGCATGCTGCATGGTCACAGCAGCTGGGAAAGAGAATGTGCCATCTGCTACTGCAAGGGCACGAGTACTCAGGGTGACCACTGTCCCTGAACAGCCATAAACCATCAGCCATGATATTTTTTGTTGTTTTGTTTTTCTCTTTCCTCCCTATAAATCATAGAGTGAGGAAATGAAATAAAGAAGGAAGAACTGCTGGGAACACCACGTAAGAAGCTACAGCATCAAAAGCCCTGGCTTTTCTGTCTTGCTTCATCTTCTGACTTTTCAACATAATGATTACATTTACCAACCTACAGTCTCATCTTCACCCTGCAGATCTCACTACGCAACCTAGATCTGCCTTAGAACTACTGAGCTGGAAGTGTCTAAGGAAGAGAAATTGCAGAATTAACCAGGTTGGAAAAAACCTTCAAGGTCATGGAGTCCAACCTATCACCCAACACCTTCTAATTAACTAAACCATGGCATCAAATGCTTTATTCAGTCTCCTTTTAAATACCTCCAGGGATGGTGACTCCACCAGCACTTCTCCGTGGTGGAGAAGTCACCCATTCCAATGCCAGTCATGGGAAGTGAAGAATTTCTCCCTAACATCCAGCCTAAACCTGCCCTGGTGCAGGTTGAGGCTGTGTCCTTTTGTTCTGTCACTAGGTGACTGTCAGAAGACACCAACCCCACCTAGCTACAGTCTCCTTTCAGGTAGTTGTAGAGAGCAATGAGGTCTCCCCTGAGCCTCCTTTTCTCCAGGCTGAACACCCCCAGCTCCCTCAGCCTCTCCTCACAGGGCTGTGCTCCAGCCCCCTCACCAGCCTTGTTGCCCTTCTCTGGACACCTTCCAGGACCTCAACATCTTTCTTAAACTGAAGACCCCAGAACTAGACACATTACACAAGATGCGGCCTAACCAGTGCTGAGTACAGGAGGCAGAAGGACTGCCCTGGTCCTGCTGGCCACATTATTCCTGATACAGGCCAGAATCCGATTGCCATGCATCTCCTCTTTGTTCTGATCCTGTTTGCCAAGAGAGTCATTCTTCTCTTTGCTGCCCCAGATTGTCTTTTCCCGGTTCATTGTAGACCCTTGCAACAGTGAACATTTACCTGGATACAGTGTCTGCAACCTAGTCTCAAATACACAATTGTCTTTTCAAGAAACTAAATATGCAAAAAGAAAAAACCCACTATGACTTCTTTCCTGAGCCAAACAATATTTTCATAATCACTTTGCTTAATGATGAACCAAGAGATTTTCATAGAATCATAGAATCAACCAGGTTGGAAGACACCTCCAAGTTCATCCAGTCCAACCTAGTACCCAGCCCTATCCAGTCAATTAGACCATGGCACTAAGTGCCTCATCCAGGCTTTTCTTGAACACCTCCAGCGATGGTGACTCGACCACCTCCCTGGGCAGCCCATTCCAATGTCAATCACTCTCTCTGTGAAGAACTTCCTCCTAACATCCAGCCTATACTTCCCTCGGCACAACTTGAGACTGTGTCCCCTTGTCCTGTTGCTGGTTGCTTGGGAGAAGAGACCAAACCTCCCTTCAGGTAGTTGTAGTCAGCAAAGAGATCACCCCCGAGCCTCCTCTTCTCCAGGCTAAACAATCTCCAGCTCCCTCAGCCTCTCCTCATAGGGTTTGTGTTCCAGGCCTTCCACCAGTTTCATCGCCCTTCTCTAGACATGTTCCAGCACCTCAACATCTCTCTTGAATTGAGGGGTCCTGAACTGGACACAGTACTCAAAGTGTGGCCTGACCAGTGCTGAGTACCGGGGAAGAACAACCTCCCTCATCCTACTGGCCACACTGTTCCTGATCCAGGCCAGGATGCCATTGGTTCTCTTGGCTACCTGGGCACACTACTGGCTCATCTTCAGCCCATCATCTACCAGCACTCCCAGGTCCCTTTCTTCCTGGCAGCTCTCCAGCCACTTTGTCCTCAGCCTGTTTGGTTTCTTTGGGGTTTATTTTAATAAGCAAGATTAGAACTTCACTTGATGGCTGTAGCAACCTGTGTGCACCTCACTTTTTCCCCAGTGAACACAGGGTTGGCTGAACTATGGCAGAAAAAGCTGCAAGTAAAAGTGTGTAGGTGAGAGAAAGACATTGTTGTGTTAGGAAACTTCTCAGCATATAACAGAAATAGCTTTTCTTGCTTTTAATACCCTGAAGGGGAACAGCAGTTTCCTACTGGAGGTACCCGCAAACGTGAAGTCACACGGAAGGAACAGGCAAAGATGGGGTGCTCCCATGTGAGGGCTATGCCTATCCCTTATCTCCTTTGGAGGCTGGTATAGGGCTTTCCTGAGTCCTGCTGTGAATTTGTCTCAGTGTTTTTTTAAGGGCCCTTAAAAATGTCATTCGTCACAGAGTAAATCCTGGATGTCTGGATACTTTCTGTGGGGAATGCTTTCTGTTGGGCTGCAGCTTGCCTAGGGGTCAAATATGACAGAAATGAAGTGTCGTTAATAGTGATTGAAAAGGATTCCTACTGTTTGTGGCCAGTGTTGGTTATTAGAGAGACCAAATTTGTGGGACAGAAAGCAGCAGGAGACAGCAAACTTTCCCTAAGACTTACTAAACTTTGAGTCACCTCTGCTACCAGTGCCATTCTGTCAGACCTGTTTGGAGAAAACTGATATTATAATTACTAATCTCAGCCAGGGACTAACGTGCAACCTGAGGCACTCCTCTGCTGGCCATATAATTATGGCTGGGCTGGGGAGGCCTGAAGGCACTGCCTCTGCCCCCCACCCTGGAAAGGCAGGGGACTTGGTTTCCGCTCTACCCTGGCTGCTGAGGACAGGTTAGTGAGCAGCCAGGTCGCTGGCCTGCAATGAGAGAAAATGATCTTTGCCAAAAGCACCTGCCTGCTGTGGAAGGTTTGAATGTCACCTCAAAAGACCTCCTCTTCTGACCCTTAAGTGGTAGTGTCTCCAGGGCTGTTTGAAGCAGGATCCATCCCATTCTCAGGCAGCAAATGCGTTTTTGTTTTGGTTTATTATTTCCTCCACCCCTTCCCCACCCTACTGTTCCTGCACCTGCTGGATTAAACTTTCTCATAAAATCAAGTTTGGACTGGATCTAATTTAACTTTACCCTCTGCAGTCTCTTTTATACATTGTAAACACATGCCTTTAAACCCTAGGCATGGCTTATACTAGTAAGTTGAGTGTTGGGAATGTTTGTCCCCCAAAAGGAGATAAACCACCAATTTTCAAAAGAGAAATAGGGCTACAAAGGTGATGAAGGGGCTGGAGCACTGCCCTGTGAGGAGAAGCTGAGGAACCTGGGGCTGTTTGGTCTGGTGAAGATTTAGAGGGGATCTAATCACTGTTTACAAATATATGAGGACTGAGGGTGAAGAGGGAAGGGACAAACTCTTCTCAGTTGCATCCTATGATAGGACAAGGTGCAATGGGGATAAAATACAGCAGAGGAAGTTCCACCTCAACATGAGAAAGACCTTCTCTACTGCAAGGGTCATGGAGCACTGGAACAGGCTCCCCAGGGGGTTGCAGAATCTCCTTCTCTGGAGACTTTCAAACTCTGTCTGGATGCGTTCCTGTGCAACCTGAGCTAGATTCTATGGTCCTGCTCTGGCAGGAGGGTTGGATTCAGTGATCTACGAAGGTCCCTTCCAATTCCTAACATCCTGTCATCCTGTGATTTATCTGAGTGGATTGTAACAGGGAAGGCACACTGGAAAGCAGTGACATTAAAACTGAAGGCAGCCTGAGCCCTGGTACTCTAAGCACTATATCCAAGCTGACTGAAAGTGGTCCTCCTGCAAAAACAGATATCTCTCTGCCTAAAATTAAGTATGTCCAGAACCACTGTGCAGGATGGGGCCTGGAGGAGCAGGTCCACATCAGATTGAGCACCTCGGCAGGGTGCTGAGCAGACTGCAGCCCTATTGAGTTTGATAGCAATACAGGGGGCTTAGCACCTCGGAGCATCAAATTTCCAAGCCCAGAGGAGACCTGGGCTCTGGAATGGATTAAAGTCACATGTGATGTATTTGGAAAGGCCTCAGTTCAGTCTCAGCACTCACTAACAGCAGCCACCATTTATTCTGGTTACTACAATTCATTTGGACAGTGTTTACAATATCGTCCCCTTCCTCCATTATTAGACAAACAACTTTGATAGGTAGCCTTTTATTTTTTACAGCGTTTCAGAGCAGAATAAATGCACAGGCCAAGTTATTTATGGAGTGAGCTTTCTGTATGAGGTGCCTTTGCCAGGGAGGTGTGAACTCACACAGTGCGCATGCCGCGTATCTTCAACCAGACAACCGTGACCCAGCAGCCCAGCGAGGATGGAGAGAAAGGAAGAACAAGGGCAAGGCACCATCTTTTAGATGGCTTGACATTGGAAAAGCCTCCCCATAAGCTTCAGGGACCTATGTGCCAAAAAGCATTTTACCAAGTCAGAAAAGTGATCAGCACTGGTACCTAGGGCTTATCCCATCGGGCAGGGTAGCAAGAGAAGAGCCTGAAGCAACATGAAGAGGAACTTCTTTACAGTGAGGGTGACGGAGCCCTGGAGCAGGCTGCCCAGAGAGGTTGTGAAGTCTCCTTCTCTGGAGACTTTCAAAACCCATCTGCATGCATTCCTGTGCAAACTACCCTAGGGGATCCTGCTTGGCAGGGAGGTTGGACTCACAGAATCACAGAATGAACCAGGTTGGAAAAGACCTCTAAGATCATTGAGTCCAACCTATCACCTAACTCTTTTAATTAACTAAACTATGACACTAAATCCTCATCCAGGCTCCTTTTAAACACCACCAGGGATGGTGACCACCACCTCCCCAGAGAGCCCATTCCAATGACAATCACACTTTCTGGGAAGAACTTCTTCCTAACATCCACCCTAAACCTGCCCTGGCACAGTTTGAGGCTGTGTCCTCTTCTTCTGTCACTGGCTGACTGCAAGAAGAGACCAACATTCACCTGGCTCCAACCACCTTTCAGGCAATTACAGAGAGCGATAAGGTCTAAGATGATCTAAGACTTGATGACCTCTGGAGGACCCTTCCAACCTTTAAAGTTCTGTGATACTGTTATTCATTTCTCTGATTGTGCTTATTTCTTAGGGAGTGAAAGATCAGTTGTTCCGGACAGTGTGACTGGCATTTGGTGCCCATGAATATTGCAGATGGTTACAGAAAGGCAGACTTACTTAAGAGGCCTTTCCTACAACCTTAGGATGAAGATTTTTTTTTTTAATTAAAGATGTAGCAATCCAAAGAAAATTAGAGGAAAAAAACCCATCAAGATAAATGTGGTCTTGTGTGATCTGGTGTAGGTGATCCTACTCTGCAAGGGGGTTGGACTAGATAATCTTTTGAGGTCACTTCTAGCCCCTGGCATTCTGTGATTCAGTGAAATGGGCTTTATTTCACATGATTTTAACATTTGCTACTGCCTAAAAACTTCTGGGTGGGCAAGCTAGGAGAAAATCAACCAACTGATAAATTGTGATCTCCTTTTCTATCCAGCAGCTAAGGTGCAGTCTCTTTGTGTTTCTTTCATTTCTGATGCTTCAACTCACCAGTAATGCAGGATAATGCAAGAAAGCTGCATGTACATCACCAGATGAGCACTGGGACATGGAATCAGAAGTTTATGGAACAGTTTAAGAATTGCAGTACATTTACCAATATGCATATTTATAAGCACTAACCATGGCCATGCTGTATTTCTTTATTTCAGTTAAAACACACCCAAGAAACATAGAATCAACCAGGTTGGGAGAGACCTCCAAGATCATCCAAGTCCAACTTAGCACCAGCCCTGACCAATCAACTAGACCATGACACTAAGAGCCTCATCCAGGCTTTTCTTGAACACCTCCAGAGACAGAGACTCCATCACCTCCTTGGGCAGCCCATTCCAATGCCAATCACTCTCTCTGGGAAGAACTTCCTCCTAACATCTAGCCCAGACCTCCCCTGGCACAACTTGAGGCTGTGTCCCCTTGTTCTGTTGCTGGTTGTCTGGGAGAAGAGGCCAACCCCCACCTGGCTGCAGCCTCCCTTCAGGTAGTTGTAGACAGCAATGAGGTCACCCCTGAGCCTCCATCTTCTCCAAGCTGCACACTTCCAGCTTTCTCAGCCTCTCCTCACAGGGCTGTGCTCTAGGCCCCTCACCAGCTTTGTCACCCTTCTCTGGACACATTCCAGCATCTCAACATCTCTCCTGAATGGAGTGGCCCAGAACTGGACACGTACTCAAGGTGTGGCCTGACCAGTGTTGAGTACAGGGGCAGAATGACCTCCCTGCTCCTGCTGGCCACACCGTTCCTGATCCAGGCCAGGATGCCATTGGCTCTCCTGGCCACATAGGCACACTGCTGGCTCATGTTCAGCCTACTATCAACCAGCACCCCCAAGTCTCTTTCTGCCTGGCTGCTCATGCAGCTCATGCTGCCTCTTCCACTAGTTAGACTTCCAGTTGCAAGTGCTGGGGCCACACCACAGCTGAAAAATCCCCCCCAACAGACCCTTCACTCCTTACATATACAAATAATGAATTAACTCAGCATGTCAGCAAATGAAAGAGGCTTAAACAGCTTGTCAGAAAAGAAATTTAAAGGAACAAGAGGAAAAGTAAAATAAATAGATCTGACTGGGAGCTCAGATGCATTTGCCTTTCAGAATGAATGCAATTCAAATGTCAACTGCATTCCAAAAGAGAAAGTTAATTTGAGGTTGGAATAGTGAAGAAAAACTTGAGTTCCTTGCTACAGAGAGAAGTTCCTCAATGGGACCAGAAAGTTTTTCAAAATTCACTTTCTTCTGGATTCCATAAAAAAAAAAGCTGTGCTCCCAATCTCAGATGAAACCAAAAGTGCACTTTACATGATTAAAGAGCAGCCAATTCCCTTATAAAGCACTTTTGGATGCTGTCCCCTCCGTCCAGACAAGATTAAGACCCATGTTGCTGGTTGTTGCAATGCAGAGTTCAATAATGATGCTGATTTCACATGTCATGTTGCAGGAATGATTGATATAAATAAATCTGGGCTGGTTTGATAAGAAATACACAAACACGTCCCTTCTCTTTCAGAAAAGTTACATGAGCCAAAGCCAAGCCTCTAATGTTTTTTTATCAGATCATTCCTCATTTTAAATATTTTCCCACGACTTAGTGCATTTTTTAATAAAAAGATAAAGTCTTTTTATAGGATAGACTTCTCCTTGCACTGTTAATACTGGAGTTATCTCAGGTCTTCTTTCAAACTATTTGAAACCAGGCTTGATGCATTAGTAAATAAGAAACAGAGAAACAGTAAAAGATTAACTTGTGTCAACTCTCAAGGTCTTTGCACTCAAATTATCCTCATTTACAGCACACCAGCACCTAAGAGACTTCCATGTGACCCCTTGTGCTAGCCTCTTCCTGGAGAGGTACAGAAGATTATGAAGAGTTAAGACTTGGAATCTCTGATCTTCCAGTGACTGTACACCAAGATCCTGTCTCTAGCTCTGTGAGGAAGAGGCTCTTCCAGCTCAGAGAAAAAGATGACTGGCAGGAATGGCTGCCTAGAGAGATGCTAAGAAACACTTTGGCCAGCAGAAGCAGGGAAGCAGAAGCTGTACTCAGCACTGGTTAGGCCACATCTTGAAAAGTTCTGGGTCCCTTCAGTTTAAGAAAGATGTTGAGATGCTTGAATGTGTCCAGAGAAGGGCATCAAAGCTGGTGAGGGGGCAGGAACACAGCCCTGTGAGAAGAGGCTGAGTGAGCTGGGGGTGTTCAGCCTGGAGAAAAGGAGGCTTGGGGGAGACCTTATTGCTCTTTACATCTACCTGAAGGGAGATTGTAGCTAGGTGGGGGTTGGTCAGGCACCCAGTGACAGAACAAGAGGCCACGGCCACAACCTGCACCAGGGCAGGTTTAGGCTGGATGTTAGGAAGAAGTTCTTCACTTCCCATGACTGGCATTGGAATGGGCTGCCTGGGGAGGTGGTGGAGTCATCATCCCTGGCAGTGTTTAAGATGAGACTGGATGAGGCACTTAGTGCCATGGTTTAGTTAATTAGAAGACGTTAGGTGACAGGTTGGACTTGACGATCTTAAAGGTCTTTTCCAACCTGGTTAGTTCTGTGATTCTGTGATAACACCTGCTATTTCAAGCCATATTGCCATCCTCACCTCTAGATGATTAGAGCAAGACTAACTTTGAAACAGTAGTGGTTATCCTGGCTATAGCTTGACCTCTCCTCTGAAGCAGGTACTGCCAAATGCAGAAGATGGCAAGACAAATCGGCACAGAAGACCCTTCTCAAAACTTGTCACCTATTGTGAATACAGACAATTTTCAAATTACCCCCTGAAAACCAAAGCACAGTATTTTCCTGAAGTGTTTATCTGTGAACCTGACCCTGCCTGAAGTTCATATGGTTAACAGCTATTCTCCACCTTTGCTCTTACACAAAAGGAGAAGCAGTACAAGATATGCGAAGGATCATGCAGTAACTCGTGTGTGTATCTGCCCCAGGAGTCTGGTATTACAGGTTTCTGAACTGATCATGGCATTCCCAGCTGTGTGGGAGTCTGAAATCACAAAGATGAGGTGTGCTTTCTTAACATCTCCTTCAGTTCCACAGAAGACTCTTTGGTGTTACTCACTGCAGCATGACTTTGCTGCATGAATCGCAGAATCACAGAATGTCAGGGGCTGGAAGGGACCTTGAGAGATCATCCAGCCCAACAGCCCTGCCACAACAGGATCACGTAGACCAGATCACACAGGAACTCATCCACGTGAGTCTTGAGTATCTCCAGGTGAGACCTCCCTGGGCAACCTGTTCCAGTGTTCTGTCACCCTCACAGGGAAAAAAATCCTCCTCATGTTTACTTGAAACTCCCTATGCCTCAGCTTCCACCCACTGCCCCTTGTCCTGTCATTGGGCATCACTCAGCAGAGCCTGGCTCCAGCCTCTTGGCACTTACCCTTTACATCTTTATAAATGTGAGTGAGGTCACCTCTCAGCCTCCTCCTCTCCTAGATGAAAAGCTCCAGCTTCCTCATTCTCTCCTCCTAAGGAAGATGTTCCACTCCTTTCATCATTTTTGTGGCTCTGTGCTGTACTCTTTTGGGCAGTTCCCTGTCCTTCTTGAACTAAGAGGTCCAAAACTGGACAGAATATTCCAGATGCAGCCTCACCAGGACAGAATATCCTCTCCAGTGAGAAGAATAACTCTCAGATGTGATAAATATACCTTGGCCAATTCTGTAACAGATCTGGTACAAAGAGCATTTTAGAGCAAAGACCACATACAGAAGGGACTGTGACCAAAATAAGAGCATGCACCAGGAATTCGCAAGTTTTATTGTGCCTATGCAGAAGAAAAACCTTAAAACTACTCTGAGCTCCCTGCCAGCTTTCCCCCACCACATCAAGAATCAACAGGTAGGAGGACAGAATACAGTTCCAAACCTGCCTTCACCATCTTATTTGTGCACCTAAAGGTTTTGTCTTCCTGACCTGGGAAGCAAAGTCTTCTGATCTGACATGGGAGTGATTTGTTTACAGAGGGAATTATTTCCTTGCTTACTGAGATGAGTTGCCTCAGTGCTGACTTGTTTTATTACTTCTAAATTACAATCAAGTATGCCGTAATTTGGCCAAGCTTGACATCTGCTTTCACTAGCTCTCACACTTGCAAAAGCAATACAAGGGAAGCACTCTGGAAAAGCAAAGCATCCACACCTCACTAGGCATCATTAGAATACAAAACAGTTCAACTCTTGTTTTAGGTTTTCGCCCCATTCAAGCTTTCACTTCAGGTGAAAGTTTCATTGAGTTTGGTCTATAAAGCAGTGCATCCATCACCCATAGGCACATTTGCTGCTGTGGCGATCCAGACCCCTTTCTGACAAGCCCAGTCCTCCTGCTGAATTCTGCAGCCTTGAAAAAAAGATCTCTCTGGGGGAAATGACTGCAATGCAGTTCAGCTTCCTTTTATGAAATGCAAAGCTGTTGTCTAAGTAAGCCTGGTTTTCTCTATGTACTTCTCATTCTCTGCTCTTTCCCTAATGCAGGAAGATGTTATTCAAAGAAGGGAGAGGAACACCTAAGTATTCCTCTTCCCCAGTCTTAGAACAGAGTAACAAGGTCACAGAATCATAGAATGGTAGTAGTTGGAAGAGACCTCTGGAGATTAACTAGTCCAACCCCCCTGCCAAAGCAGGATCACATCAGGCAGGCCACACAGGAACGCATCTAGAGGGGTCTTGAAAGTCTCCAGAGAAGGAGGCTCTACAACCTCTCTGGGCAGCCTGATCCACTGTTCCCACACCTTCACAGTAAGGAAGCTTTTCCTCATGTTAGGGTAGAACCTCTTGTATTCCAGCTTGCAGCTGTTCTTCCTTGTCCTGTCACTGAGCACCACTGAAAAGAGACTGCTACACCAGATATTTACAGATACTGATAAGTTCCCCTCTCAGCCCTGTCTTCTGAAGACTAAACAGACCCTGATCTCTCAGTCTTTCTTCATAGCAGAGATGTTCAAGTCTCACAGTCATCTTCATAGCTCTGCATTGGACTCTCTCCAGAAGATCCCTGTCTGTTTTGAACCAGGGATCTCAAAACCAAACACAGTTTTAGAACACATCCAGGCAGGTATTGAATGTCTCCAGAGATGGAGACTCCATCACCTCTCTGGGAAGCCTGCTCCAGGTCTCTAGCACCCTTAAATTAAAGAAGTTCCTCATCATGTTTAGATGGAACTTCTTACGTTTAGATGGAACTTATGTTCAAGTTCATGCCCATGACTCATTGTCCTGTCACTGGGTGCCACTGAAGAAGACTGCCCTCATTTTCATGACACCCACCCTCTAAGTATTTATAAGCATTTATGAGATCTCCTCTCAGTCTTCTCTTTTCCAGACTGTAAAGCCCAAATTCTCTTAGTCTTCCCTCACCAGAGAGATGTTTTAGCCTCCTAGCCATCTTTGTAGACTTCTTCTATATCCTCTCCAGCTATTAATGCAACTATCAACACCTTCGGCAAAGGACAGCAGTAGGTATGTTGACTAAAATGTGGCAGACCATGGTCATTTACCCCTTCTCATGCTGAGGATTCCAAAAGACGGTATTTTCCTTTGGCTGTCTTTCTATTGTGTGCCAAAAGAGATGCCCAGGTGGCCAGGAAAGCCAATGGCATCCTGGCCTGGATCAGGAACAGTGTGGCCAGCAGGACGAGGGAGGTTATTCTGCCCCTGTACTCAGCACTGGTCAGGCCACACCTTGAGTACTGTGTCCAGTTCTGGATCCCTCAATTCAAAAGAGATGTTGAGGTACTGGAATGTATCCAGAGAAGGGCAATGAAGCTGGTGAGGGGCCTAGAGCACAGCCCTGTGAGGAGAGGCTGAGGGATCTGAGGGTGTCCAGCCTGGAGGTGAGGAGGCTCAGGGAAGACCTCATTGCTGACTACCTGAAGGGAGGTTGCAGCCAGGTGGGGGTCGGTCTCTTCTCCCTGGCAATCAGTGACAGAGCGAGGGGACACAGTCTCAAGTTGTGCCAGAGCAGGTTTAGGCTGGATGTTAGGAGGAAGTTCTTCCCAGAGAGAGTGATTGGCATTGGAATGGGCTGCCCATGGAGGTGGTGGAGTCTCTGTCCCTGGAGGTGTTCAAGAAAAAGCTAGATGAGGCACTTAGTGCCATGGTCTGGTTGATTGGAGAGGGCTGGGTGCTAGGTTGGACTGGATGATCTTGGAGGTCTCTTCCAACCTGGTTGATTCTATGATTCTGTGCTGCTATGTGCTCAGGAGAAAAAAAAGCACAATAATGCTGTGGCAATATTGTTCCTTCTGAATGTAAAATCAGAAGCACAGCACAAGGAATTCATGGAAATGGCAGGATCCAATCCTTGGAGCATTTTCAAATCAATAGACCCTTTATTTATATTGTAGCTGCATTCCAATTTATCACTTACAAATATCCTCTGTAATAAATAAGGGAAGGAAATGGAAATATTACAATGAAATTGTAATAATTCAATCCTAGCTCTGCACACAATAAAGTTGCAGAGGGAATCTGTAGGTTTGGTTGTTTGTTTTTTT
>WAAF01003895.1:456375-520476 GCA_013400475.1 Tricholaema leucomelas | reverse complement strand
GGGGGGGGGGGGCGGTTGCCACTAAGCATCAGCAACAACTGATGGTCTTAAGTTAACAAGCTAATATTTCATCCATGGATACCAGAGTGATAATGGCTAAATATGCCAGTCGAGGGAACGAGCACATGTGCAGCTATTTTCCTGACACAACTTCTGCTGTCATGGCCTATTAAAACCAGTTTACATGTGCATGTCGAATTTGATGAATATGTATGTGACCTCTTTCATAGCTATCACTCATTGGACTGTAGCCCTCATGGCAGAGAAAAAAAAACAACAACCCAGCACCTCTCATTAAACACAGCTTGAGTTACAGGCATGTTATGTTAATATCCCTTCAGAACTTTAGGGGGTTTTCTTCTCCTTTTAATAAATCTTCAGAATAAAATCATTTAAAAGTATAATTAAAACAAAACAACCCCCTCCCCAACCAACATATTCATATTTCTCTCTTCTTTTACTTGGAGAATGGTTTGAAAGTTTCCCTATCTAGTTAAAAAGACAGTAAATGAGTTTATAGAAAATGTATTAAACTGACAGTGGCCAAATGTAAGGTCTTGAACAGAAGACCTGATAAAACAGAAGACCTTACCAACAAAACAAACCAAAAGAGCCCCAGTCAGAACAGATCTGTTAAAAGTGGGACTGCACATCTTAAAAATCATACTTGCACATCTTGAAAATCATACTTGACCCAGATCTAAATCATGTTAGTGGCTAAACATATGCAGTGAACGTTCCCTGCTAGCTCACAGCTATTCTGTGTTTTTTTTCTGTACCTAGATGGAAGGAGAGCTGAAAGTATTGAACTGAAGTGCGTTCACCAAATTTCTTACAGAAATCCTAATGCCTCAAGAGGCAGAGAAAAGCAGCCAAGCTTTTGGTGTTTATGAGAATCCAAATGAACCTCTGAATCTTTTGAGGTTTCTTCATCGCTGTTTAAAAAGCATAAATTATAGAGTACAAGCAAGGATGCAGCCAGATTGTGCAGTCCATATATGGCAAATATTTACTCACATGAGCAGTTCCACTCCATCTGCTCTGCAGATAGAGTAAGTATTTCACAAACTGACACTTAATTTGGTAACACCAAACCAGAAAAGGCACATCCATACAGGCACTGCTGTTTTGCGCTATCCGCAAAGCAAGCCGTCATCTTCTCCCACTGATATGGGTCTGATACATCTGCAATTGGTTTATAAGTAGGTTTGCATCATTCTACAACAAGCCCAGAAATTAAGGTACTAATTTTTACAGGGAACACTGCTGTATGCTACCACTGCCTCACTGTGCTGGGATAACCCAGGTGCTGAATGGTTCATGAGTCCCACCTCAGCACTTGAACTAAGAGGTCCACCAATTTGGAAGAGTCATTCCTCTTNCTGTGTCCTCTTGTTCTGGCTCTGGCCACCTGAGAGAAGAGAGCAACCTCCTCCTGGCCACAACCACCCTTCAGGTAGTTGTAGACAGCATGTATATATATATATATATATATATATATATATATGGTGACTTACTGGGTCCTTGACATCCAGATAATTTGGGATTCATGATTTAGCCACTAAATAAATAGCCAAAATCTGTCTGCTTGACCAGTAAAACCCAAGCTTTGACCTCAGTAGGGAATGTCATAAGTAAAGAGAGAAGAATTCAGTGAGTGACTGAAGCTAGCACTGGATGATGCATTGGTGTTACACAGATTCTGGACTGAACTAGACCATGAAAGAAAAACAGATTTCCATCAGAACATTCCACTTTGAGGAACAAAATAAAAGACAAGGGAATAGGGAGGGGGGGGGAAGGAAAATGGAGGAGGTGAGTGGGAGAAGGAAGAGGGTAGAAGGAAGAGGGGAGATGAAGGGGGAAGAGGAAGAGGGAAGAAGGGAGAAGGGAGAGAAAGAGAGGAGAGGGGAGAGAGGAGAGGAAGGAAAAAGCAAGACAAGGGAGGAAAGAGGAAAAGGAAAGAAGTCCACCATACTAATTTCAACAAGATTTTAAAGATTTCCTGAAGAAAAAAAAACCATGAAGCAATTTTAATTCCTACTTTATGCCTCTGATGTAAATACAATTATTTTGCCAATATAAAAAAAAAAGGTTTTATCAAGGTAAAAATATTTCCCTTTGATGATCAGGTTAATTTACATTTGATTTTCTATTGGCTTTATTAGAACTGTAGGTTGATTTCCCAAGATTTCAAGAAAAAAAAATTAGCTTATTTTGAAGTGATTACTTATCTTTTTAAGTCAGCCTGAAAACAAACTTTGGGTTTTCAGTATGCATTTATGCATAAAACTATCTTCCGCCAACAAAACGTCCCAAAAACAATTCATGCAAAGGGAAAGAAAATGGAAAGGCTGCTTGCATGAGAAATAAAGACAAAAGAAAATCCAAGTCATTCCAATGTTTAAGTTAGGTTAGACATTGACAATTAATTTGACCCATGAGGGACACTTACATGAATTGAAATGACTGTCCCAAAGCTTTGGATGAAGAAAAAGAACCTAATCACTCCACATATATTTAGCAAACTTCACAGTGGAAAGTGCTAAAAAGTCTCAGGAAGGTGCTATTTTTGGTAGGCTTTCAACATGTGGATAAAAGGTTGTTTATAAAAATGAATCCCTCCCCCTTACAGTTTTATTTGTTTAAGGCAAATTTTTCTGTAAGAGCCAGCAGCTCTCTAGCAATATAGACAAATTGATTTCCAGCTTCTTCCCACTAATGCAACAGCAATGCAGATGCTGGCAGAGTTGTTGAGTTAGAGCAAACTCTTGCCACATAGATAAGGAGTACAGTGAGGCAGGGGAGCATTGCTGGCTCTGTTCTGCCATCTCATGATAACACACAAAATCCCTCCAGCATTCACCGACTCTTTTCTGCAGCAAACAGTGACTGCTGCTGCTGCTGCTATAAAGCTGCAACAGCTCCATGGCACAAAATCAGCTCTGCAGTTTCCAATGGATCCCAGCATGTTCCTTCTCCTGCCATGGACCAGGTGGTTCCCATGCTGGGGACACCAACATGGTGGTTAATTGCTGTGTGTGGGTTAGAGCATGTAGCAGACAGCATCTATGGTATAGATGCCTGCCTTGCTCTTATGTTCTCCCATCTCCCTGTTCTTAGGACTGGAGCAGCTCTGCTATGAGGACAGGCTATGGGACTTGGGGCTCTTCAACCTGGAGAAGACTTTGAGGAGACCTTGTAGTAGCCTTCCAGTATCTGAAAGGAGCTACAGGAAGGCTGGGGAGGGACTATTGACAGAATGAGAAGGAATGGGTTTAAACTTGAAGAGGGGAGATTTAAACTAGATGTTAGGAAGAAGTTCTTTACTGTGAGGGTGGTGAGACACTGGCACAGGTTGCCCAGGGAGGTTGTGGCTGCTCCCTCCCTAGAGGCATTTGAGGCCAGGTTGGATAAGGCCTTAAGTGACCTGTTATAGTGGGAGGTGTCCCTGTCTATGGAGGGGAGTAGGAACTGGATGAACTTTGAGGTTCCTTCCAACCTAAACCATTCTATGATTCTGTGATCTGACCCACTCAGCCTGACCCAATATGGTCTGAGGATCGCAAGGTATCCTCCTCCACGCTGAACATAAGGATGGTACAGAAGAAGCTTGATGGAGAAAAAGACTGATTTCCTGGTTTGGTTTGATTATTATTTTGTTTGGTTGGTTTTCCTTAAAAGAAAGAAAGAAAGAAAGATGTGGTGTTCCTGCACCACATCTGGGCAGCATGCATCTCCCACTGCATCCTTTGCATAACAGGCTTTTCTTACACACTTTTTGCTAGCCTATCTGAATTGTCACTCTCTAACATGAGCATGGGTTTTGCCTCAACTACCTGTCTGAGAAAAACATGATAAAAACTAAAACCAAACACAAAATCCAGTACTGCTAAACCAGGTGTTTTACCCTAGGTAATCCCAAGGTTTTCAATCTTCTTGAGGTTTGAAAAATACTCCTACTGTCCTGAGTGGCAGAGAACTTCAGACAGGTTTGTGTAGAAGATCCTAGGGCCTAGAGGCTAAATCTGAAAAGAAGTGACTGAAGGATCTGGGGATGGGTTAGCTTGAAAAACAGAAGACTGAGAGGAGACTTCATGGCTGTCTATAGCTATGTGAAAGGAGGTTGTGGAAAGATTGGTGCTGCCCTCTTCTCACAGGTAAATAATGATAGAACAAGAGGGAATGGCTTCAAGCCGTGACTGGGTAGGTTTAGACTGGATATTAGGAAACATTTTTTCCCAGCAAGAGTGGTCAGGCATTAGAATGTGCTGCCCAGGGAGGTGGTGGAGTCATCAACCCTGGATGTGTTTAAAAGTCATTTGGATGTGGTGCTTGGGGTTTAGAATGCTTGGGATTTAGGGTGCACCTTGTAGAGCAGGGATATGGGTTGGACTTGGTGATCCTGAGAGGCTTTTCCAGCCAGAATGTTTCTGTGATCATTCCTCAGTAACCAGTTCTGAACTTTCACACACACTCAGTTTTCTGAAGGGAAGCCATGAATGATAGACAAGCTGAAGGAGGCAGTTGGTTGTGCTTTACCACCATGCTGAAAAAGCATTTACACCAGCATGCCCAAAACTGGCCTTAAAATGCTTCTCCATCCACAATCCTACAAAACCTTTTTGACTTGCACATCCTCTCCTA
This sequence comes from Tricholaema leucomelas, assembly GCA_013400475.1. Lineage (NCBI taxonomy): Eukaryota > Metazoa > Chordata > Aves > Piciformes > Lybiidae > Tricholaema lacrymosa > Tricholaema leucomelas. The sequence continues at coordinate 515,829 of WAAF01003895.1, read as the reverse complement.
GAATGTGTCTGAGATGAGATGACTTTACAAGCTCCAACTTTATTTAGTGAAGGCAAAGCAAGGGATGCAGGTATGGTGGAATTCAAATTCCACGTTTTGCAGGTAAAAATGGCACACAAGCTCTTCTAGAAATAAAAATCATAGAATCAACCACGTTGGAAAAGACCTCCAAGATCATCCAGTTCAACCTAGCACCCAGCCCTCTCCAATCAACTAGACCATGGCACTAAGTGCCTCATCCAGTCTCCTCTTGAACACCCCCAGGGACGGTGACTCCATCACCTCCCCGGGCAGTCCATTCCAATGCCAATCACTCTCTCTGGCAAGAACTTCCTCCTAACATCCAGCCTATACTTCCCCCGGCACAACTTGAGGCTGTGTCCCCTTGTTCTGTTGCTGGTTGTCTGGGAGAAGAGACCAACCCCCACCTGGCTACAACCTCCCTTCAGGTAGTTGTAGACAGCAATGAGGTCTGCCCTGAGTCTCCTCTTCTCCAGGCTAAACACCCCCAGCTCCCTCAGCCTCTCCTCATAGGGTTTGTGTTCCAGGCCCCTCACCAGCTTCGTTGCCTTTCTCTGAACACGTTCCAGCACCTCAACATCTCTCTTGAATTGAGGAGCCCAGAACTGGACACAGTACTCAAGGTGTGAATGCCATGAATGTGACTGACACTGCATAATAGCTAATGAAAAAAACCCAAAACACCAACCCTCCTACCATGAACCACAACCTTGACTGGTTCAAAGCAAGAATAGAAATGGAAATGACATAACTTATGGATTTGATAAGGAAAACAAGTACTGCCAGGACACCAGGAAGAGATGACAAACTGGAAAAGTATCCAATGTAGCTTACCCCAGGAATTGATATACAGGGAGAGAGCTTTCCACAGTCTGTTTTCAGAGGTTAGAAAATGTCCATATCAAATTACAGGGAACTACACACTCTCCATATCAGCTCTTACTTAAAGTAACATTGAAATAAAATGTTCCTGTCATATTCCCTTGTGGCCAAAGAGAAGTATAGAAGTGTCTACCCCGAGTCTCTGAAATCAGATACACATTTTCCCTTAAACAGACACTTTCTGGGTACAGATCAAGATAATTTAGATAAAACTGAGTCTAATTCAATAAAAACCTTACCATTCTCATGTGGAATAAAACAAAGAAGAGTTTAAAAGATCCCCAGGGTAATCTTCTGGTGCCCACATTTATAGCCAAACATGCAATCTCTGCTAATAACTCCTATTTACATATATATTAAACACGTATAGCATTAGGAGATAAGTATGCATTGATAGAGCCATGAAGCTTAGTGGTTCCTTTGAACACATATTTCTGAAGTAAGTACCTTCCTTACAGTTTAATAGAAATCCTGCTTCATGTAGAGATTATGAAATAGATATTTATACACACTACAAGTTCTTGGGAGGTTAAACCTTAAAAAAAAGGTAAAAAGGAACAAAGAAAAAAAATACAAACTTGCTAGAGATGAGTATGGGAGGGGGAAAAAAAGAGATTTCAGCTTTTCAAAGGCTAGTAAACATGTAGTAGGTCAAAGCTGAAAGGTACTGGACTCGCTCATTAGGAAAAAAGTTAATAAAGAATAAGTCTGAAGCTTCCAAATATTGTTATACGTTTTCTACCTTCCAAGTTAAAAAAAACTTAAGGACCTTTAGCTGGCCTCAGCCTCTTCCCCCTCTCTCCTACCCCAATTTGAGATGAAACATTAAAAATTCTAATTTCATAAACCTGAGCTTTACACTGAAAGTGATGTTAAAAATAACACAGAAAAGAGAAGGAAAATTTGAATTTTAGGATTAAACATGACCTCATTGCTGTCTGAAAATACCTGAAGGGAGGCTCTAGCCAGGTGAGGATTGGTCTCTTCTCCCAGGCAACCAGCAATAGAACGAGGGGACACAGTCTCAAGTTGTGCCGGAAAAGTATAGGCTGGATGTTAGGAGGAAGTTCTTCAGTGATTGCCAATCACTGAAGTGATTGCCACTTCAGAGAGTGATTGGCACTGCAATGGAATGCCTGGGGAGGTGGTAGAGTCACCGTCCCTGGAGGTGTTCAAGAGAAGACTGGATGGGGCACTTAGTGCCATGGTCTAGTTGACTGGATAGGGCTGGGTGCTAGGTTGGACTGGATGAACTTGGAGTTCTCTTCCAACCTGGTTGATTCTATGATTCTGAGCTCAGACTTGAACTTTGCAGAGACCACTACACTCACTGAAAAAGACAAAGTGAAAGCCTCTTGATACAAGAAAATACCTCTAAAGAAAAAAAATGCCTAAATAGTGTGGGTTTATTGTTTGGGTTTTTATAAGTTGAACTTTGGTGCTGCAGATTTCAAAAGCTGCTGCTTTCTGCAGCTTTGCTAAGTGCTTTAGGAAAGGCAGCCCTAAACAAAGACATTTGGGATTCAAAAACACTTCCCTCTTAATCAAAATGCTTGTTGGCAATCACCAAATGCACTCTAAAAAACTGCATAATGCACTATGAACCACCAGCTGAGAAACCAGAAGGTCTGGAGCCTGGCTGCACTGCTGGGACAGTGACATCCTTCAGGATTTCTACACCCATCACCCAGCCCTGGATGGGATCTTGCCCAGGAGCAGAGTGGGAGCTGTGACACTGCTCTCCCTTAGTGCATGGACTGAAAAGGTGGCACCTCTCTACATATTCATATCTGGGGCTGAAACTGTATATTTCAACAAGTGACAGGTCTAGAGGAAACAGCCTCCAGTTGTGTCAAGAGATGTTCAGGTTGGATATTAGGAAAAAAATTCTTCTCTGAAAGGGTTCTCAGGCACTGGAACAGGCTGCCTAGGGAAGTGGTGGTGTCAACATCCCTTGAAATACTTAAGAAAGACATGGATGTGGTGCTGAGGGACATGGTTTAGTGGTAGTGGTTTATGAGCTCTACCCAAGTGGTTGGACTTGATGATCTCAAAGTCCTCTTTCAATCTCAACCTATCTATGGTACTATGATGTCATGATTCCACAATTTTCTGCCAGAGCCAGGAAAATAAATCTTATCAGGAGTGACTGACGGAGATGGAGCTGTTTAGTTTGAAGAGGAGGAGGCTGAGGGGAGACCTCATGGCTGTCTACAGCTACCCAAAAGAAGGTTGTAAAGAGGCTGCGGCTGGTCTCTTCTCACATGTAAATGGTGATAGAAGAGGGAATGGCCTCAAGCTGTGACTGGGTAGGTTTAGACTGGACATTAGGAAACATTTTTTTCCCAGCAAGAGTGGTCAGGCATTGGAATGTGCTGCGCAGGGAGGTGATGGAGTCACTAGCCCTGGATGTATTTAAAAGTCATTTGGATGTGGTGCTTGAGGATATGGATTAAGGGTGAACTTTGTAGAGTAGGGATAACGGTTGGACTCAAGATCCTGAGGGGCTTTTCCAACCTGAGTGTTTCCAAGATTCTCCCTCCCTTCACAGGCATGGGTGGGGTCCCCAGGCTGCCTGCAGCCCAGCAGCTCAGCACAGCCCAGTGTCTCCACACTGGTGGCTCCCAGCAATCATTTTCCATGAACGCAAATTGCTACTTTCAGCCCCAGGAAACAGTGGCCAACTTGCCACGTTGACGAGCTTGGCATAACCAGCTCTGCCTTCTCCTTCCTGCTAACTCAGAGCGCCTTCCCTGAACCGCACAGACAGTCTGCAGGATCTCCAGGCAACGCTCTGCGCCCTCTGCCAGCCTGTATATTTGTGCTCTCCCTTTTAAAGCTTCTTCTCTTTCCATTGGGTCAGGACTCTTCCCTTCTGCCCACGTTTCTCCCTGCACCACTTCAAATGAGACAAAGTTCAGGCAAAGAGGGGAGTCCGTGCTTGCGGCAGGACCATTGTGCATTAAGCGAGTTTATTTTGGTAGCGCTGTGTTCTGTCTCTAGTCACTGTCTTTTTTACACATAATCAAAACATGAAGATTTATTATAGGCAGCACTAAAAATATGGCTTGAAGAGAACAAAAATCAAACCACAAACTTGCTTTACAGCTGTGGCCTTAGGAATGCAACTGGATTCAGTCTGCAATGGGGAGTGGCAACGCTGTCAGGTTTCAACTGTGACTTATCTGCTTAGGCTCTCAAATGCAAGCTCTCTGGCTCTCAGTGTAGTCCCTAGAGGAAAAAGAGACTTACAGGATGTCTCACAGACCACCACATCTACAGGTTGGTCTCTCGTAGTAGGTTAGCTGTCATCATCTCTGTGTTGCCAGATTTTTTCATTATAAGACTCCAAACTCCATGTGTATTTCATAAAAAAAAAGATGTCTAGAATCAAGAAGCTAAAGAAGAAAACCTCCCCAAACTCTCTAAGGTTCCATTTTTCCTTCTTAATTTTAAATATACTGTCACCCCGATGGTTGAGGGTAAAATCCTACACCTTGAAGAACAGTAGGTCCTAGTCAGATAATACATGAGAATAAAAACAGAGGGGGGAAATACTATGTGAATTATTTTTGTTAACTAACAATGCCTTTAAAGGTCATCTCATGATACTCTGAATACCTGAAACTGGGCAGCACGAATGAGGCTCACTATTACTATACCTGGTATCACAGATAAATCACCTTCAGCAAATCCAAGACTATAGGGTCTCCTCTTTCTTTAGCTACAAATCTTATACTCAAAAGTCTGAACAAATGACAGGTCTGAGAGTCAGGGAACTGCTGAAGAAAGTCTATCAGGGAGGTCACAAAGATGATGAGGGGACTGGAGCATCTCTCTTAAAAGTAGAGGTTGAGACACTTGGGGGTCTTTAGCTAGGAAAAGAGAAGACTGAGAGGAGATTTTGTGAATGCATATAAATATCTAAAGGGTGGAGGTCATGAGGATGGGGCTGGGGTCTTTCCAGTGTCATCTAGTGATAGGACAAGGGATGACAGGCACAGAACATAAGAAGTTTCACTTAGACTTAAGGAGAAACTTATTTACTTCGAGGGTAGCAAAGTACTGGAGCAGGTTGCCCAGAGATGTTGTGGAGTTTCCTTCCCTATAGACTTTCAAAAACCCACCTGGGCACATTCCTGTGCAACCTGCTCTAGATGAAGTTGCTTTAGCAAGGAGGTTGGATTAGATGATTTGCAGAGGTCCCTTCCAATCCCTACTGTTCTGTAATTCTGCAAAGAATACTTTCCAAAACTGAGTCAAAGACAACTAGCTGTCTGTCAACCATGCATTGCATACACAAGGATCCTGGGAAAACATTTCTCCCCAAAGTAAGGCGGCTTGTGATGAGCACTGCAGGCTGACAGCGAGGACATTCTCTGCATTCAAGACTCAGAGACAGCAAGAGATGTGCTTCTCATTGTTACCCTGACTCCCGGTATACTTGAACTCCTTGCTGATCCATATAGGTCACCTAGAAGCCATCCTAGTCCAGCCTGGAAAGCTCAGTAAGCTGATCTTAAGTAGGAGTCAAGCACACATATTCTGCAGTGATCAGCAAATGAATTGTACGTCTATATTACACACTGGAAATCACTGCAGCTCTCCTGCCACCTCAGAGTTAATCAGCATAAGCTGCACAGCTAATTAATTTATCCCTAACTTACAGCAACAGGAAGATCTGAACGAAGCTTGATGGGACTTTCAGCACCTAGTCACTAGTACACACTGGGCTGCTGGAGTGGCCCAGCTTGGATGGTTTTCCTAGAAGAGCCTCTCTTTATTAGTTTGTTAGCTTGAAACGGTGGTGATGAAAAATGACAAACCAAAAAGAGAAAGGTGCTGACGTTCCTAAACACATGTGGTGCTCAATCAACCAAACCGTTCAGAAGGTGGCAGATTTTCTCACTGACTGCAGCTTAGGGATTTGTGGATCTCCAATAAAAGAGAGCAAAAGTTCTAAACGAAACTTGTGCGTTTGTGAATGAGAACAGAAACAACTCCCAGAACTCAGTTTGTATATTGTGGCCATCCATTCACATCATGCATGCCCAGAAAGTAAGTATAGCAGAAAATTATGTGGCCAGAGCAGGGATGCAATGGTCTTGCTCAGCCTTATGCAATAAATCAGGTTTTATCTCCTGTTCTTTTGTCTTGTGCTCTGCAACTGTGCCAAAACATTACACCCTAAACCATTGTACCCTAAAAAGAAAATATTCCATTAGGGTAAAAGGTTGAAACCAAAGAGAAGCAAGGTTCACGGGTATTTGGAGCTTTTATTCACAGATGTGCCAGCCTTATGTTTCACTGCACTTGCTCCCTTTGATAGAATATATGTGCTCAAAGAGGCAGCTTTCAGATACACACAGCATGCACTTCCAACTTTTAATAACTTTTCCAGACCTTTCAGAAAATTCTGGTCTGGCTTTTTATGGATTCTCCCCAAAGAAGATAGTAAAATGTTCATGAATTTGGTGTGGGGTATTCCAAGCAGCCAGACATTCTGCTTGACATATGTAATACCAACACCATCCTTCCTGTTTCTAAACTCTGGAGGGAGACATAGGCTCCACAAAACACAGGAGAAAATTCTGACTGGTTTGGATTATAGGTTTCAGTCCTAATTTTGCTTCTTTGATTTGCCATGGCCAGCACAAATATATGAAACTCATTATACAAGCTAGCCTTCTACTTCTAGATAGCACCACTTACTTCCTTCAGGAGCTATTTAAACTTGCAGAGACGTTATCTGAAGGGGGTTTACCCCTGGTCTCTCCCTTTCAGGCTCAGACGGGTCTTTAGGTGCAGCTTTAACACAAGAAGGGAAGCTGTGTCTGTTTCCTGTGGGCACACATGTGCAGGGTGAGATGGCTGCAGGCTGCACAGTGTGAGTGAAGGTGCATCCGCTGCTTTGCTCGCTGACCTTTCCACAGGATGACTGAGCTGTTCAGCCCAACAACGTGCAGAAAGAAAATAGCTACTGCAATTTCCCTCTCTCCTTCACCAGGCACACTGCAGCAGTGGGCCCCAGTCTGGTCCCACACTTCTTAAAGCCTTCAACTGGCATAAGGAAGACAAGAAATCCCAAGGATCTCTGTCATCTTGAGGAAAGGTCTCAGAATAACTTGATGGCGTAAGAAATCCTTCTTTTACAGGGACACAGGCATAGCATGTCAATGTCTGCTTTTTATGAGAGGATCTAACATCCGTGGAAGATTCCAATATATCTCTCTGTGACTGTATATCCCCATTCTCACACAGAATGAAGTGGGGTGCAAGAAAGGTCCTGGGCATCCAGCCCATTGGCTGCACAGTAAATATATCACCACTTTTATGCTCCACTGGCAACTCTTGAGTTGCCCTAAATACAGATTAGCAATGAGACATTGCCTTCTGAGATGTTTTTGTTGTTGCTGTTAATAATAAAGGCAGCATTGCCCTAAAGAAGCTTATTCTTGTAATGAATTTCCGCTGAACTGCACTATTGCTAGGGTGAAGAATCTGTTAACATTAACATAAGGCATGTCTGGAGACTGTCTACACCAAAAAAGAATCAACTACAGCAGGTTGTGCAGGACCATGCATAGTCAGGTTTTGAAAAGCTCCAAGGATGAAGATGTCATCACCTCAGGAAACAAACAGAACAAAGCAAATCCAATGAAACCAACCAACCAAACCAACAAACAAAGGAAAAAAAAAAACAGTGCAAGAAAAAACTTCACCTAACATGTAACCAGTTTTCTGTGTTTCAGTTTGTGCCCATTGCCTTTTGTCATAGAATCATAAAATCATAGAATCAAGCAGGTTGGAAGAGACTTCCAAGATCATCCAGTCCAACCTATCAGCCCTATCCAATCAACTAGACCATGGCACTAAGTGCCTCATCCTGGCCTTTTCTGAACACCTCCAGGGATGGTGACTCCACCACCTCCCTGGGCAGCCCATTCCAATGGCAAATCACTCACTCTGTGAAGAACTTCCTCCTAACACCCAGCCTATGCCTCCTCCAGCACAACTTAATGCTGTGTCCCCTTGTTCTGTTGCTGTCTGGGAGAAAAGACCAACCCCTACCTGGCTACAACCTCCCTTCAGGTAGCTGTAGTCAGCAAAGAGATCATCCCTGAGCCTTCTCTTCTCCAGGCTAAACAGTAGTGTCACACGACTCAAAAGAGCTCAGCCCTAGCTTCTTTTGTTTTCCAGACTGAATGGTCTCAGCTCTCTCATTGTCTTCTCATACAAGACATACTCCAGTTTCCTCAGTCATCTTTGTGGCCCTTCTGTGGATTCACTCCAGTATATTTGTGTCTTTATTAAATAGGTGAGCCCAAAAGTAGTCCACTGTTTTGAAAAGAAACTGAGTTGATGTCCTATTACACCTACATACAAGATTTCAGTCTCTATGGAGTACACATGTGCTAAAGGCAGAATAAAACACAACAGAAGATGCATCTGGAGAAGCAGGAATTCACTGGCACTTGCTAAAGTAGGTCCTTGTTCTTCCAATCCCCTCCAAAACGCAAGATTATTTTTGACTGGTTTAATAGACTTAAGTCACTCTTTTCTCTTTATTTATTCTCAGTTTCTGAAAGAAAGAGGTTGGACTTCCTTCCTTTTATTCTCCAAGTGTGTTGTCCTGGAGGTTCCTATTGCTATGAGAGATTTCAAAGTACACTCATGTCACCTTATATTGGTGTAGTATTCTGCAACTCAGCTGTTGTACAATCATAGTATCATATCATAGTTTGGCCTTGAAGAGACCTCCAAAGGTTATCTAGTCCAACCTCCTTGCAGTAAGCAAGGACATCCTCCACTAGATCAGGTTGCCCAGAGCCCTGTTGAGCTTGACTTTGAATACCTCCATGGATGAGGGTCTCAGCTAGCTCCCTGGGCAACCTGTTCTTGTGTTCCACTACCCTCATGGTAAGGAACTTCTTCCAAACGTCCAATCTAAATCTACTTTCCCCTAATTTACAACCATTGCCCCTTGACCTATCACTACAGGCCTTTGTAAACAGTCCCTCTTCAGCCTTTTTGTAGGCCCCTTTCTGGTACTGGAAGGCCACCATTAGGTCTCCCTGGAGCCTTCTCTTCCCCAGGCTGAATAACCTCAGCTTCATAGTCCAGTCATAATAAAACAAGTTGGAAAGGAAAAACTAATCTTGGCTTTATTATTGAACAAATCTTGGCTATTTTGGTAGTGCAGTTTTGCATTATAGTTTTTTCTTTAATGTTTGTTTCTAGAGTATATTTAGCTTCTTTTTTCATTACACACTGTTGGAATGACACATTGTTGAATATTGCTGGAATGAATTTCCAGTCCAATAATGAGAGGCTCCAGTTCTAGAGTTAAAGTTTACAAGAATCATGGATTCATAGAATTATTTCAGCGTGGAAATACCTCTAAGATTTAGTCCAACCATTGATCTAACACCACTGTGGCAATTAAACCATGTCCCCAGGTGCCATGGCCACACATTTCTTGAACATCTCCAGGGACAATGACTCCACTACCTCCCTGGGGAACCTATTCCAGTGCTTGACCACTCTTTCTGTAATGAACCTTTTCCTAATATCCAACCTAAACCTTCCTTGACATAATTTTTGCCCATTTCCTCTTATCATATCACCTGATACCAGGTAGAAGACACTGATCACCAGCTCACTCCAATCTCCTTTCAGGGAGCTGAAGAGAGCAGTGAGGTCTCTTCTCAGCCTCCTCTTTTCCAGACTTAACAAGTCCAGTTCACTCAGCTGCTCCTCAGAAGACCTGTTCTCCAGACCCTTCACCAGCTTTGTTGTGCTTCTCTGGACATGCTCCAGCATCTTAACATCTTTCCTGTAGTGAGAACCCAAAACTGAACCCAGTATTTGGGGGGCAGCCACATCAGTGCTGAGTGCAGAGGTATGATCTCTTCCCTGCTCCCACTGGCCACACTATTACTGACCCAGGCTAGTATGCTGTTGGCCTTCTTGGCCACCTGAGCACACTGCTGGCTCCTGTCAAAAACAGCTGTCAAACAGCACCCCCGGGTCTTTCTCTGACTGTCTTTTTTCCTTAGCCTTTCCAGTTTCTTCACTGTGGACTCAGAGATATTAATATCAAGCACTCACATCATCAAGACAAGAATGATTTAACATTGAACACCAGAGACTCAGCTGATTTTTCAACTCAAGATGAATGCTTTGTTTTCAGTAAAACAGAACAGTATCAGGCCATCCCTTGCCGAGTTTTTTCCATTCTCTCTATCAGAGAATGGGATAACTGGAGGAACTGCCATGAGCTTACTCCATTATCCTGAGTGAGGAGATCAGGATCCCCTATCAGAAGCACAATCTAAGCACAATTCATCCTTACTTTTTACACCACTATATCCAAAATAGCGAATTCACACACTCCTGTCTTTGTTATTCACTGGGAATGATCCCAGCCTAGGCCTTTCCAGTTACAGAATTCTTTTAGATCAACAAACAGATCCCCCTTTGCATACCTATTCAGGGACCAAGTCATATGATTCTCAAAAACAACAAATATACAATTCAGAGTTCACCTACTTGGCAATCTCTCTGTCTTGCTGAGCACACAATACACATTTCAACCTGTTAAAATGTCATTCGTATAGCCAGGGAAAAAACCCTGAGCTGACAGAAATTATTCTGGTCTCCTAATTGGGATTTAGAAGCCACCATGAATGCTCAAATCCAAGACCTTGCTGGGAAAATCTGATAGCTAATGTGATCTGTTGCTAAATAAACATATGAACTTCAAGAAGGTATAGATGGAAGCAATGCAACAGGCACCAGTACAGGCTGGGGGCTGCCCTGATGGAAAGCAGCTCTTTCTCTCAAGGAGAAAGACCTTGGAGTCCTGGTGGACAGCAAGTTCTGCATGGGCCAGCAATGTGCCCTTGTGGCCAATGGCATCCTGGGGTGCATCAGGAAAAGTGTGGCTAGCAGGTCTAGGGAGGTTCTTCTCCCCCTCTACTCTGCCCTAGTATGATCACACCTGGAACATTGTGTCCAGTTTTGGACTCCCCAGTTCAGGAGAGACAGGGACCTGCTGGAAAGAGTCCAGTGGAGAGCCACGATGATGACTGGGGGACTTGAGCATCTCCCCTAAAAAGAGACTAAGAGCCCCAGGGCTGTTTAGCCTGGAGAAGAGAAGACTAAGAGGAGATCTGATCAATGTGTACAAATATCTGAGGGGTGCACATCAAATGGATGGGGCCAATCTCTTTTCAGTGGCTAGCAGCAGCAGGTCAAAGAGCAACAGCTACAAACAGGAACACAGAAGGTTTCACCTGAACATGAGGAGAAACTTCTTTACAGTGAGTGTGACACAGTCCTGGAATAGGCTGCCCAGAGAGGTTGTGGAGTCTCCTTCTCTGCAGACTTTCCAAATCTGCCTACATGCATTCCTATGCAAACTACCCTGCTTGGCAGGGAGATTGGAATGGATGATCTCTGGAGGTCCTTTCCAACCTCTAAAGTTCTGTGATTCTGTGATCCTTGAATATGGTGCAGGACCTGTGCTACAGATAACATTTGGTGCTGATACTTTGGAAGGATGTTGAAAAATTGGAGAGAATTTCAAGTCAGAGGAATGAATTAAAAAAATGGAAAATAAGCCTTGAAGTAAGAGACTCCTGGTGCTCAATCTGTTAGCTTAATGAACAAAAGGTTAAAGGATAATTTATTAGTCTATAAGTGTCTATTATCAAAGGGAATGGAAATTGATAATTGATGACTCTTCAATCTAGCTGACAAAGGCTTAACAAGATTCAATGGCTTGAAGTTCAAATTAGACAAATTAAGGTCCAGAATATGGAGCATTTACATTTTTTTTTCTTTATAGAGAAGACAACTGATTAAAGGTTGCAATAGATGCTCCACCACTGGAAACTTCTACATCAAAGTCATGTCAACAAAGTCATAAAAGGTGTCTGGAAGTAAGTACCACTGTCAGACTCTGAGAAAGCTTTTGGGGAAGTTGCTTGAGTGATGCTGTACAGGCCATTAGCTCGCCAAAGGTCCCTTCTACTTGTAAAATCTTAGTAATTGTTCTCCTGCATCAGTTACGTAGATCACATTTTTTTTTCTTCTCTGAACATATAATCCTGTATCACAGCACAATAAGTGTTACAAGACTTCTTTCACCACTAGCCAAAAGAGTAGTGGAAGAACAAAGGTGAGAAGTTACATTTGCAGAAGCAGACGGAGGAGAGCGAAGGAGCACGGTACACATCACTGTGGCTGCTAAACATTGTCACTGAATGGCTACAAAGCAGAAGAAATTAGACAGCAAAGTTCAAGATCTTTAGAATAAGCTTAGTATAAGCCTTCTGATGTTAGACCTTGAGAGGTATATAGTCACCACATTTCCTTACAGCCTACCTTCCCTAGGAAAACACAGTTTGAGTGCACTGCAGTCTTCCGCAATGGGATTAAGTATTACCAGCAGACAATACCACTCTAAACATTAGCTGCATCAAGCCCTATGATGAATGAAAGAGCTGTTAGTCTGCTGTGCATCTTTTAACAGCAGCACATGAAAGAGGGAAAGGGGGGGAAGGAAAGGAGGGGAAGGAAAGGGGGAGGNAGAAAAAGAAAAAGAAAAAGAAAAAGAAAAAGAAAAAGAAAAAGAAAAAGAAAAAGAAAAAGAAAAAGAAAAAGAAAAAGAAAAAGAAAAAGAAAAAGAAAAAGAAAAAGAAAAAGAAAAAGAAAAAGAAAAAGAAAAAGAAAAAGAAAAAGAAAAAGAAAAAGAAAAAGAAAAAGAAAAAGAAAAAGAAAAAGAAAAAGAAAAAGAAAAAGAAAAAGAAAAAGAAAAAGAAAAAGAAAAAGAAAAAGAAAAAGAAAAAGAAAAAGAAAAAGAAAAAGAAAAAGAAAAAGAAAAAGAAAAAGAAAAAGAAAAAGAAAAAGAAAAAGAAAAAGAAAAAGAAAAAGAAAAAGAAAAAGAAAAAGAAAAAGAAAAAGAAAAAGAAAAAGAAAAAGAAAAAGAAAAAGAAAAAGAAAAAGAAAAAGAAAAAGAAAAAGAAAAAGAAAAAGAAAAAGAAAAAGAAAAAGAAAAAGAAAAAGAAAAAGAAAAAGAAAAAGAAAAAGAAAAAGAAAAAGAAAAAGAAAAAGAAAAAGAAAAAGAAAAAGAAAAAGAAAAAGAAAAAGAAAAAGAAAAAGAAAAAGAAAATCCCTTATGCTCTTTGATAGGAGGGAAAAAAATATCCCCAGAAGTAAATATACCTCATCTAGATAGAAAACATACATGAAAAATGGTTACAAGAAGATTATTTACATTCTTTAGTCATTAGGGATAAAGAGGATGCTTACTGACCCATCCTTCTCAACAACAAATTGAAAATCCTCTGTGATAAAATCGCTCTGCATTGTGATTTCCAGTTCTGTCAGATACTCCAGTAAAAATGTCCTTCACTTAGCATATCTATCTACTCAGTGACGGATTTGTGGTCTTTGCAATTTAGATACTCAGCCTCTCTTTCAACTCCACATGTCTATTACATTTGCTACAAATTGTATTAAGTAAACATGTGCTTACTTAGGGAGAGCAGAACTGCAGCCTGGAGAGGCAGGGAGAATCAAGGCAGATTGTGCTTCTCTACCCAAACATTTCAAATGAAGGCTGGTTGAGTTGAATTTGGAGCTTCTCAGCCTGGGATTTGCCCCTGGTGAGTTCCACTGCTGCTGCTTTAAGTGGCTCTGAAGTCAAGCTGACCTTACTAACTCAAAGTTACAAGGGTGCAGGAGAGGTGACTCCATTGCCTTGGCAAGCAAATTGTAGAATATACACATCTTAGGTTCACTGAGTTCTGCCATTGCACCTCAGGAAAGGACACCAAATGGTTTGGAGAACCTGTTATAGTAGAAATAACAGTGAATCATAGAATTATTTTGGTTGGAAAAGACCCTTCAGATCAAGCCCAATCATTATCCAACTCCGCCAACTCTCGTACTAAACCTCAGTCCTCCAGCACCACATCTCAGCATCTTTTAAGTGTTTCCAGGGATGGGGACTCAACCACCTCCCCGGGAAGCCTGTGTCAGTGTTTGAGAATCCATTCAGTGAAGATGTTTCTTCTGATCTCCAATCTAAAGCTCCCTTGGGGCAATTTGAGGCCATTTCCTCTCATCCTATCACTTGTTACTAGGGAGAAGAGACTGATCGCCCACATAAAATTTAGATAGAGAGGGATAAGAGCAGGGAGAATTCAGGTATCTACCCAGAAACAACTCATGAACTTCAGCAAGCACAATTCTGAGCTTATTTTACACTATTTACTCTGAGAGACACAGAAAACACATCCTATGTGATATGTCATTCTGCTAGGGCCTCTGCTCAAAGATTCCTTCCCCTTTTTTCCCTTTCAAGGCATAATCATTTAGCTTATTTCTCAGAGTAAACACCTTGGGAAGACAAATCTGTGAGTCAAATCTACACACCTAGGAAGTACATGAGAGGTAAATTTCTTCTGACCAATGTTTATTATATTATCCTATCCAGCAAGGACCAAATGGTAGATCATGTGAAGCAGATCAACTTCACAGAATCACAGAATGGTTCAGGTTGGAAGAGACCTCAAAGATCATCTAGTTCCATAGGCAGGGACATCTCTGTCTTCTTTTCCAAGGAAGAGGAAAAAAAAAGGGAAGAAAAGTGAAAAAGGAAGAGGTTAATACATTGAATTTCTCCTGTAAGAAATTATAACTTGTAAGCATAAAGCCAGCCTATATGCTGTCAATATTTATACAGACTCTGAGGTCACTTGAGATACTTGATGGATAAAGCATATGTGCCACGAGATATCAGCTGATTAACCTATGGGAATGAATACTCTGAAAAATATCTGTGTGAAGGAGAAGGGAAGAAAAAGGTCATTAGCGTGAGATGCTTGAAACATCAAGATGCAACGAGCAGGACAGAGCTGCTGATGAGAAGACTCAGGGGATGCAGTGTGAAGATCTCTGGACTGAGCAAAGTGTCGCGGTCAGGGAAGGATAATAAAAAGACTGGAACACACACCATCTGGTATAACAGAAGGGAGGATGGGAAACATCAACAGGGAGTTATATTTGCTAGGGAAAGCCAGACGGTGAAAGCATTGATTAAGATTATTTTGTTGATTAGGTGGTACTCTTTGATTTATGTCCCGTTGAAGGAGGAGCGCTTACTGTGCAAAGGCTCTGCTGCCCATGCAGCTGAAGTGGGATCAGACCTGGGGCAGAGGGGAATTTAGCGGTTCCCCTGTGGAGCTGAAAAGAAGGGTCAGGCGAAGCAGAGCTTACAGAGGTTGCACATTCCAGAAAGAGCCATGAAAATTTCTGACAGCAAAGTGATTCGCCTCTTCCTGAAGTAGGGAAGTGGCATGTAGATGGAGACCAAGGCACTGGGGAGAGACAGATGCAAGAAGAGGACACCACTTGGGAAGTAACTGATTGAGCCAAATATGTATATAGTTCTATCTCCACATACAGGTATATACATGCAGATACTAATATCCATCCAGGGACAAGTCAACAAATAATCATAGAATCAACCAGGTTGGAAGAGACCTCCAAGATCATCCAGTCCAACCTATCACTCAGCCCTATCCAGTCATCTAGACCATGGCACTAAATGCCTCACCTGTACATATTTATATCCCTATATATGGGTGTATATATATGCATATATTAATATCCATCCAGGGACAAGTCAACAAACAATGCAAAGCTTATGGATATGCATATATTTATACCTCCATATATAGGTATATACACGCATATATCCACCCAAGGACAAGTCAACAAATAACGTAAAGCTTATGGATATATTTATATCTCTCTATATGGGTATATATATGCATATATTAATATCCATCCAGGGACAAGTCAACAATGTAAAGCTTGTGTGTATGTATATACTCATATCTCCATATATAGGTAAATACATGCACACATTAATATCCATCCAGGGACAAGTCAACAAACAATGTAAGGCTGTTGAACTACGTAGACGCCAAAGGACAGAAATTTCCCTTGCCCAGAGACCTGGGCTGTTCATGGAACAGAAAGGGTTAGAAATGGAAGCAGGGATACAGATCAATGACTCAGATTAGAGTCACTCCCAGCTTCAAAAGTCCTCAATGACAAAACACAGCGGGGGCAGTGCAAAGGGTATACAATAATGCAGCTAATCGGATAAATTTAGTACCCACCTCACTGAAAGGTGGCACCCTGTGTGGATAGGAAGCCAAGAAATAAGCCCAGGATTTAAGGGAGAGGGCTTGCACAGCACAGTATTATTGATATCAATCGATCAGTGGGTAAGATGGGAACAATGTGACATCAGCAGCAAGGCACAGCCAGTGAATTAGCAGAGGGGAAAAGGCAGTAGGTCAGCAGCATAAGAGAAAAATATTCAGATCTTCTGAAAGAAGTTGCTGCAAGTGTTTTCCTAACATTGACTTGAGAGGGATGAGCAAGAAGGCAGGATTTGCAAAAACCCCAGTGGCGCAGCACTGCTCATTTCCCTCACTCTGAACCTGCAGAAAACAACTCTGGAATGTCTGAATGCCAGTAAACCCTGGAGAAAAAGCAAACAGGCATTTACTTGTTGTTTAATGAAAAAGAGAGGGAAAAAAAGCACAAACACACAAAACCCAAATGACAACACCACTTTTCATGCTAAGCTCAGAGGGTTTTCTTCCCCCTGAAGACACAGGACACGTTTTATACCACATCAGAATCACCATTTAAGGAAAATCCTGTTTTCCTGCAACATGAAGTGGAAAAATGGCAAATTCCCGCAGATTTATCCGCCAACAAACACACACACCCATTCCTTCACAGCTCACAAATCTCATCAGCAAATGTTGACCAACCTTCAGCTGCTCTAGATAAGACGCACACAGGTTAAGTCAGACACAGGTAGGTTAAAGAGAGTGCACAAGGGAGGCAGATCCACTAATGGAGGAGCATGGACAGGTATAGATTCACTTCCCATTCTCTTTGAGCTTTCTGAATGGGAGCCGCCCTGAATATTACAAGTATTACACTGCACTATTCAATAAAGTTCCACTGAATAGAATTATCACCTTGAAATTACAGGCTAAAACTCCCTATACAAAAACAGATTAAAGACAAATTAGACTGTGGGCCAGGTCACTATGATTGTTAATTAGTGATAATGGAAATACAATTAGCATAATGAGTTCCAATTACTGTATATGGAGAAATATGAGCATGCTGCTTTCATAAATCTTGGTTCCAGGAAAAATAAAATGCATCTGGTTTAACAAAGCATGCCCTTCTCCTTTTTGCAAAAAGCTTCCTGGTAAAGATAGATATATTCTAATGAAGCTAAACCTTTCTTTTGATGGGTTGTGATGTGGGAAAAAAAAAGAAAAGAGATAAGGAGGCAACAGAATGGATTTACCCTGTTTGATAGCTATGAGCTTGGCTTCTGTTTTAAGCTTCCTAGAAAATCTTACCATCTGTTTCTTCAATCTTGGGTTAAACAACAAAAGACAAAAATCATGAACTATTACTTCAAATGCACTTAATGACTTTGAAAAATCCAGGGGCTTCCTTCTTTCTCTTTTTCTCCTTCCAATAAACTGCAAAATGGAATAGGCAATTGCAGTCAGATAGTTACAAAATCTCAGGCAAAAACAAGTTGATGGAGGACAGCAGCAGCCCTGCAGACTGCAACAGTAGCACATCTGATGGTTATTCCATGAAAAATTCATAGAATGAGTATCACGGTGGTAGACAAGGTGTAGTCCCAATCAGAAAACAGTCTTTTCACAGAATCACAGTATGTCAGGGGCTGGAAGGGACCTCGAAAGATCATCTGGTCCAGCCTCCCTGCCAGAGCAGGATCACCTAGAGCAGGTCACACTGGAACGCATCCAGGTGGCTCTTGAATATCTCCAGGGAGGGAGACTCCACAGCCTCCATGGGCAGCCTGTTCCAGTGCTCTGTCAGCCTCACAGGGGAAAAAAAAAATCTTCCTCATGTTCACATGAAACCTCCTACATCTCAAATTCCATTCTTTTATTTCCACAGAAGTTTCACACCTTTGCTAGAGTAGACAAAATAGGCTGGATTTGGCATACCACTCATTGTTAAGTTAAAAAGATGAAGACCAAAATTATGCATTTACAGATGCTGTGGATTGGAGTGAAATCAAAGCTTAGTAAAGCCCTACAGACCTGCAAGCTTGACTCCATGTCTCTTTTTAAACAAGCTGATGTAAACTATCCTGTCAGACAGACAGTTATGAAGCTACTCACTGTTTCCATATGTTAAACTGGATCCTAGGGTAATGCAGGTAAGAATTCAAGAAGAAAATTTCCAGCCACAGGGGAGGACTAGGCAGCAGTGACTTTAGGTCCCCTCTCTTTGAGCAGATCCTTCAGCCTTTCTTACTATAAAAGAAGGAGGCAAAAATCTGTTTAAGACCCCAAAGCCATGGGTAGGTAAAGTGCAAAGGACGTGAGTTGCCTTACTTGTCACTTTGGACCTCTAAGGCATTGGGAAGAGCTTGTTAAGGAAAAGTAAGAAAACATAACATTAGGAATGGAGAGTGGAAGGAAAAATGGGGCTGCTTAACATCAACAGGTCTCCTCCTTTACGGCTGCTAAGCTGTGGACAGAGCCGGCTACTTACATTACGTCAACAACGCGATCATCGGCTGTAGGTGTAAACCAGCTCACTACTCTCAAAAACAGCAATGCTTTGCAGATATAGGGCAGAACCAACTCAGACCAGATCCATATTGAGAGTCTGGTGTGGAAGCACTTCAGTATCATGTAACTTCACTGTAGTCTCAGTATCTTAAAGGTTAAAGAAATATGCGTTTTGGCACAGCACACAAGGAAGAAGAGAGAATAGGCAAGGACTTGCCCTGGACTGCCTCAGCTCTGCAGAGCACAAAGTCTTGTCCTGATCACTACCTAACAAGAATCTATTTACTTCTTATACCAAGTATGCTCTCTACAGATAGCTCTAAGTAAGATTCAGCTTTTCTGATTTTAGCCTTCTAAAAATAAACCCCAAACACTTCAGTATGTCATGCAACCTGGCCCTGAACTTCCCAAGGATATTGATGCCTCATCTGAATGTCATCATCATAGCATTTCTGTGCTTTCAGGTTGCTATTTTAAAGACCTCAGAAAGTACAGGGAGCAAGTGAGTTAAAAGAACAGGCTGACAGCTAAGTGAAGTGGCCTGTGGAAGAAATAATGAGTGAACACGTCACTAAAGATTGTATCTTGACACATATGCACAAGAAGGCTGAATTGAATGTGTACAGACAATCATGATTCTCACATTACCTCACTTTGCAACCTTAGCAAGGGCCTTTAAGGGTTGTTGCAAGCTTGATTATATTCATCTGTGAAATGAAGATATCTCAAACAAGATCATTCAGATAGGCACAGTATCTAAGCACAATAAGAGGCATTCTCAGTGATAACAAAGCTTACAAGATAAGTGGGTGAGTCAGACCAAGGGAAAAAGACAGAGGCCCCAAGACAAAAAAAATAACTTTCCTCTGAGCACACACAGGTGCTGGTGCCTTCTCTGACCGTGAGCCTTGCCCACTGACACACAACACAACCAAGGCAGGGAAAAAAAAGAAAAAACAGCTTTATTTGGAGTGTCTAAATGCAGTCTGGCTGATTAGAGGGGACACTATTTATTCTGAACCTTTTCCAAGTAGATGTAACCTTTCGGTGGAAGGGAAAGGTTCAGAGAGACAACTGACCCTGTGCCAGCTGGAGCTGTCAGGCAGACACCAGCAGAGTCCACTCATGCCCGTGTAAGCCCAATGCATCTCCATGTTAGTTTGAATTTATGGCATCATCCCTCAAAGCACAGGCAAGTATTTCCACAAATGAATGATCTCAATCAGAAAACCAGTCCTGTGGCAAGGGATACATATGGCCATCACTCCCAAGAACAGCTGTCAAGCACTAGCCCAGCCCACTTCCCACTGTGTAACGTCCGTGGTTGCTCACTCAAGCGAATGACCTTATAAGCCCACACAGGTCCAATCTGAACTGGAAATTATTACCAAGAACTTGCTTTCCTTAAGACTGTGCAGCCTAACAGGGACAAATAATACACTTGGATGGTGAGAGAGTCTAAACAGCTTTTGTTACAGTTCTTTTGAGTATAAAATCTCTCTACGTGGAAATAAAAAAGCTCATTGAAAAGATGAGTGCTAGACCCCCACCCTCTCTAGCCAAAGCATGCTGTTGAATTTAGTATGTGCTTCACTGAATAAACAACACTCCCAGCCATGATGCTCTCCCTCCAAAATGCCTAAGTATTGATAGATTGCCTCGCTCTGTACTAAGTCTGTCTGGAACATATGACATTTGCCCAGTGATTTGGTAAATGAACTTGGAATATTTGACCCATGCAGCTGAAATTACGCCTTATTTAGACTGAATGGACAAGATCCTTTGTTGTACCCGAAAAACCCTGACAGATACGGCTAACCTTTTCAGCCAGCTCCTCTGGGTATTTAGCTATGAGGAAAGCGACACTCCATGATGATTTCTGAATCTCCAATCTTTTCCACATATACAACTATGTACTGTGATATGGACAGGTTGGCAACTGAAGGACCTTCTCTCCCAGGCTGCTTTCTGATTTATGTAGACGTGCCACAGAATGACTGATACAAGCAAAATAACTCTGCTGAGGACTTAAAAGACATGAAACTTGTCAGACATCCAAAGTCAGTCAGATTCAGCTGTTTCATGCTTTATCTCTTCCTGTACTGTATCTTTAAAATGAGATTAGCTAACATGGTCAGGGGGATGCAGGACGGGTAAGTGGTCATAGAGTTTGGACAGAGTCTCCTAGAAGGGGTCCCCTACATCTTGCCTCTGAATCTGTGCTCCAGCAAAACACTTCACTATGCTTTGATCTTGGCTGACATTTTTTAACTTAGTAACATCCTCCAAGACAATCTCAAAGCTGTAAAATTACATTACTCAGTGTGAGAAATACCTCTTAGCAACTATCCTGATTTGGGCTTTTGAAATACATTTCAGTATCTCAACAGGGCAATCGTGGTGTTATTTCTCATGCTTAAATGGAAGCAAAGATTTGGATGACCTGCCCCATCTTACCAACTACCTGAATGCGAAGAGTTTGCTGGGAAAAGTATTTAAAACACACCATTTGAGGGATCTCCTACAATGATAGGGGGTGCCCATTCAGTATCAGTGAGATAGCTACAGGACAACTCCAGATCAAGTCTTCAAGCTTTTTGTGTTTTCCAATAAACCTACATTTTTTCTCTCTCCTACAGATATAAAAGCATCACCTTCCCAAACCTGTCATGACCCAAGCAAAAAGCAGAAACAAACCCATATTCTGTGACTCATAAAAGTACTAAAAGACAGCTTTTGCCTTCCTACATTAAGAAGTTTGTGATATTTAGGCTTTTCTAGTAGCTTACAGTCAGAAGGCTCTGAATTAGGAATGTCTCTTTCATGCTTAACTCTTCTGCCAGAAAGCGTTCTGATTTTGGAACTGGCACTACTGAACCTTCCCAGGCTATGTTAGACACAAGAGCTAGGGGAGGTGAAAAGGCAGCTACAAGAGTATCCAGCAGGCTGCAGCAGTGCAGGTTTCTATCACATCATTAACTTGGGGATAGCAATCATCAGCACTATCTTCCATTTTTAATAATCCACCTGGGCCATAAATGGTCCATAATGTAGTTGAATTAGCACCACTTTCGGAAGCCTACTGCCTGGGTTTAGTACCTTGTATCTCAACATTAATACTGCCTTCTGACTTGATAGAGGTTTGGTTTTCAACAGATCTTGCTGGTACTGGGAATGATTAAAGTTCTGTAGATATTAGTTACCTTTCCAAATAAGCTGGTTAGTGTATTAAGATACCACAATTGAAGTCCAAGCAAACTTGTACATCCTGTAGCTACATGGGAGACGATGTCAAAGGAAAAGGTATTCTCACACTTAAATACTTCAACTTATTTTGGTTTTGTTTCCCAAGAATTAGAAATCCACTGAGTGGAAAAAACATCTCCAAACATGAAATGGGGAGTACGACTCATTCTTATGAGTCAATATTCTTATTCTTTCAAAAGCTATTTAATGTAAAAGCCTCAAACACCTTTCACACAGTCTTACTCAGTGTAATGCCACACCATTGCAACATCTGCGCCTGTATCTCAATGTACATTTGATATTCCCTGCCATGAGGTTCCCTTACAAATTATCTGCCAACAAAAGGGACAGAAGATCTTCTGGAGAGTTAGTGGCCTTAAATGTAGCCTCACAAAATTGCCCACAGGTATTACAAGGATTCTGGAATGAAAAAAAAATTGCAAATGTAGAATAATCTCTTACCAAGTCCTAGCTACAAAATAAAGCTTCCCTTTCTCCTATCTCTCTGCCCTTTTTTCCAAGTTTTCTTCTCCCTCTTCTTTCCCCAGAATGAGACAGAAACAGGAGGAAAAATCAACTGCAGCAGCAAAAGCAACAGCATACCTACATTCTACCCAGAGCAATCTCCTCCCGGGGCGAGATGACACTGTTTCCCATAGGGAAATGTAATTCTCTCCTCCAAGCATCAGAATCTTACCACATAACTCTTAGGTTTGGCTGCAGCCTTTATTTTTCTTCTTCTTCTTGCCCCAATAATGAGCATATTTTTTATATCACAAGTATTGCTTATGTCTGTGGAACAGACTCTTTATGTTTTGGTTTTGGGTTGTTTTTTTTTTCCCCTGATGCTGTGGTATGCATCAAACAACATAATGAAAGAAGCCATCCATGAGGTGCAACTGCACCACAGATAGATGATGTAAATATTTCTAGTGATCTACCAATCAAATAATAAATTTAAGGGAAATATAATAATCTGTAAATCCCAGGCATTGTAAATGTTTGCTTTTAATCCTTTACATAACTTTATTATAAATGTCAAGATGGATCCACTCTCCCACTGAATCTGACAAACATCTGGTTTACAATAGAGTCATCCAGAATCACATTTGCTCTTCGCTATGTTTTCTCCCACTATCACTCACAGCACAGAACTTCTGTGTTTTGTCTGGGGTATAAGACAGCACAATGATATGTTTTTATTAGGAATAATGCACAGCCCTCTCCTCTATAGAATTTAAATCTGCTATCTATGGGTAGGTATAGTCAAATATATTGATAGCCTCCCTTGTGGGTTCTGCTGACACTTGGGTTTAATTGTGGTGAACTTTGAATTCCTATCTTAAGGTCAGTTATTAACTATTGATGGATTCTCCTTTTCTCCATTTAATGCTAAAGCATTCATACTAACCAAGACAGATGGGAATGCTGAAGAAATTTTTCAAAGCCATTGCTGTGCAAGATACCCTCAGACTCTTCCTATGTGACACACTGAGAGCCCTTTTTAAAGGCAGCGATCACTCATGCTCAGTTTAAAAAGCAAAACGCAACACAACACTGTGCTGCTGACCCCTCGACACTTTTTTCTTCTCCCAGTACTATCTCCCTAGAAACAAAAGGTCCTATAAGCTGCTGCTGGGAGAAAAGAAAATAAAATTTCCTCAGGCACAACCTTGGATCCCAACCTTGAAACCAAATGGGGTCAGAATGCAAAGGAGCAACCACCGCACCGCTCACCATCCAGCCGGGCTGACAAACAACTCTGCTCCTTTGGGCTTCCCAGAAGGAAAATGAGTGCCCCTCGGAGATTTATAAACACATACATAATAAATGGAAGGCTGAAGTTTAAACTGTTATGAAGCATTCTCTACTCCGCTTCCGAAGTCCTCTGTGATTTAAAGAGCTGACATTTACTGTGTGCAGGCCTATTATTCAGAATGACTGTTTGTGTAGAGACAATATTTTAAAATGGCTTGCTGTAGATGAAAAATTCTTATTAAGTCAGAAAAACAGTTTAAGTAGGTAACACTCTCCCAGTTTAGACAGCTATAAGTCTTGCTGACCTGCTCCAGGGAAGGTGTGGGGGCAGGCAAAGCCTATCAATGCTATCTGGCACCTTAGCACGTGGGGTAATTGTGAGCCCAGCCCTGTGGGTGCTTGGTCAACAAGCCTGCAGCACCAGTCAAGGCTGCGGTCACCTTCCTATCTCCTGTCAAGCAAGGATGCAAAGAGGTTCAGTGCCACCGTTACATACTTCAACCTCCCTCTGTGTAGTGATCTAAAGCTGAATGAAATATTCTAATAAGAGAAATTAGATCATTGGTTGCAAAAGAATAATAACAATAAAGTCTACATCCTTCACTGCTTTGCTAAAAGGGATAAAAAGCCAAAGTATAAACAATTCTTCCCTCCGCTTCTGAGTGCTGGATCTCATAGCTTCTCTAATCTCTTTCACTGACTTCGGCTAACCAGATATGATGTAAGCCTTGCTGGTTGTTTTTTGTCTGGAGAGAGTGAGGGTGCTGTTGGTCCCTTCTGGACTTTCTTTTCTGGTGGGGTGTGTGTGTGTAATTTGGATTTCTGTATTATTTCTAAATTGTATGTAATTGTGAATACAAGTAAATGCATTGTGTATGTATGCTTGTAAATTTAGTTTTGTTGTAAAATAGAGCTTTATCTTACTTCCAAGTCATCTGAGCTGGTTTGGTAAATTTCAACTTGGGGCGAGGAATAGGGAAGTGAGTTCCAAACCCACTACACTCTGTCACATTAGCTTTGAAAAGTGCTGGAGCTATGAAATGTTTACCTCCCCTACAGCCAGCAGTACAACTCATGTGGATGTTTTCCACCATTCTTAAAAGTGTTCAGGCAACCAACACCGTGCATCAGCAGAGCAAGTAAAGCCCTGAGACTCACCAACCTTTTCCTGAAACACGTTGGCAGGTTTCTCACACCCAGCCTTCTCCGACTTGTTGCCTCACACCCACAGTACCAGCGGCAATCGAGTAAGTTACATTTCTGAGGTACGCACTTCACACTCAGCCAGTTGCTGCCAGGAGCAGAAATGTGCCAGGAACCACCAGACATTCCTCCAGCAGAACAAATGACTAACCAGAACTGAAGTATAACACCGGCTTTTGATTTCACATTGTAAGAATTACAAAGTACTCCTCACAGACTTAATACCTTGTCTTTCTACAGTGTGCTGCTCGGATCTTAATGTGCCTTTAAAAGCATGTTCACAGAGCTGCCTTTCTTTCCAGTCAACTCGCCACGTGCCCTTCTCTCCGCTCAGCTCACCACATGCCCTTCTCTCCACTCAGCTCACCACGTGCCCTTCTCTCCACTCAGCTCACCACGTGCCCTTCTCTCCAGTCAACTCGCCACGTGCCCTTCTCTCCGCTCAACTCGCCACGTGCCCTTCTCTCCGCTCAGCTCACCACATGCCCTTCTCTCCCCTCAACTCACCACATGCCCTTCTCTCCGCTCAATTCGCCATGTGCCCTTCTGTCCGCTCAACTCACCACATGCCCTTCTCTCCGCTCAATTCGCCATGTGCCCTTCTGTCCGCTCAACTCACCACATGCCCTTCTCTCCACTCACCTCACCACGTGCCCTTCTCTCCAGTGAACTCACCATGTGCCCTTCTCTCCACTCAGCTCACCATTTGCACACCATCCAGAAAGTGCAATCTTTTATTTTGTATTTGTATTTTTTCTCCATATATATTATTTTGCAGGTATTTTTGTGACAGAGAAATCAACATATAAGTGAAGAACAACAAAAATACTGTACCACTACAGAGGAGCCTGGCTAACATCTCACCAGCAATTAAATTATTCGGCACAAAAGACCACATTGCACACTATTTTACTGTAATTATATTTGATAAAATGCCCAGTTCAGAGAGCATTTCATATGTAATGAAAGGATCTGCCTAAATACAGCTGGGCTCAGAGTTCACAGAGTGGCATATACTGAAGTCACAAATATAATCACCCTTCTTTGAGTTTGGGCATTAAAACTATGTGCTTTAATCTTGATGCCTTCTGTGAGACCGAAGTGTAGATGTAAATAGGTGGTTATAAGCAGCAGACTTTAACTCTGAACTTCATGCTCAGACTTTTATGATGAGATTTCTACAGGCAGTAAGCACTGCCATTTTCCACTAACATCAACTGGAAGAAGCACCTCTCATGCTTTTGAAAAATTGCTGCACGAGAATACAAAATGGGCACAATAAACACGGACCCAAATACCAGAAGCAGAAAAATCCACTTTTGAACTAGGTTTTGGCAGCAAGAGTTACACAAATACACAGTGAGCACAATAAGGTATTTGCATACAGCACAAATAGTAGCTCCAGCACCACCTGCATCGCTTGGTTATTAATCCCATCCCTTTGCTTTTGGCCCAATCTGTCCACCATTTCTTTGGTCAACTTCCTTGAAAAGATCAAGGATCATTCCCAACAGACAACCTCCATGCAGCCATCTTCATTTTCAAGGCAGAAGATTTTGGTAATATGCAAAGTGGGAAGTTTTGTGCCTAAAAGCCTCAATGACACAGAATGGCCTCTGACATGTTTAGTTTCCTTATATACAGACACATACAGCCATATTATACCTACATATATGTGTGTGTGTGCGCATATACTACTGAAGAGGTTAGTATGCCTTGGACTCAACAGAAAGACCTATGGAAAAAGCAACAATAAAATATTAAGGGCTCTTGACAACCAGTTTAATCCTTTCTCTTCCTGAATTTCTTGTACTGTAGAGCAAAAGTCCAAATGAAAACCCCAAGCTACCATTTTCACAAAGCAACCACAGAAAAATTCTTAACAATTAGAACAGGGAAAAAAAATTACAGCCAAATCATGACTCCTAATATACTTGTCTGTGAATGGGATGAAATGACTAATTAGCAGCAGCTGATCAAGAACTAATTTAATCTTAGCTAAGGCCTGTGAAAAATCAGCAGACAAAAGTAAAGAAGAGCAGACAAATGTTATAAGATTTATCCTTCCACCCAACAAGTTCAAATTAGAAATGGAAAAATATTTGCTTTCTCCCCTTTGTAAATCACACACTTTGATATGCACTATTTTTAAATGCTGTCTATGAAATATCACTACTTCAAAACAGATTTAGGAGGGTTTAGTGGTTTCTACTGAATAGATAATTTATGAGAACTTTGGGCTTCTTTAGTTTTATTAGAAGTGTGGAATATAAAACTATTTGTGCATCATGAAACAGTGCATTACCCAAGTGTTGGCAGCCATTCCTAGAAAACACATAGCTCATAATCATCTGGTTCAAGGCATTTTTCCTACTTGTGAAGGCTGAATCTTTTTACTTTTCTTTCACCCCAATTAGGCCAGTTTTATTTAAAGCACAACACCGCACATGTAATTTGGTCTTTCCTATTAATCTATTTTAAGGTAATTTGTTTTTTTTAAAGGAAGCAGAATGCACATAACATACAGTCCTTCAAGCCAACATTGGCTGTAAAAACAGAGGAGAGGTCATGCAGCGCTGGTGAGGCTTCACCTTGAACATTGGGTTCAGTTTTGGGCTCCTTCTCTACAAGAAAGACATTGAGGTGCTAGAGCGGGTCCAGAGAAGATCAATAAAGTTGGTGAAGATCTAGAGAACAGATCTGGTGAGGAACAGATGAGGGAACTGACATTGTTTAGTCTGGAGAAAAGTAGGCTGAGGGAAGACTTCATTGCTCTACTCCTAAATATCAGATGACAGAACAAGAGGAAATGGCCACAAATTGTGCCAAGTGAGGTTTAGCTTGGATGTCAGGAAAAAAGTTTCATTACAGGCAGAGTGGTTAGGCATTGGAACAGGCTGCCCAGGGTGGAGTCACCATCCCTGGAGGTGTAAAAGAAACATGTGGACATGGCGCTTTGGGATACGGTTTAATGGCCAGGGTGGTCTTAGGTTGATGGTTGGACTTGATCATCTTAGAGATCTCTTCCAATCAAATAAATTGTAAGTACATTTCACTGAAAAATGGGAAGCAAGCACAAATCTTTGCATCTGCTGTGTACAAGGTGCAAACTGCTGCACAAAGAGAAACATAGGTGGCTACTCCCCAGTTAAAGCCATCATGTTTACTATACATTGCTAAATATCATAACAAACAATTTGCAACTTTTTCCCCTGTTCCATATCTGGTTTATCCCAATACATGGGACTGCAGCATGTTGACAAGGCCAAGTCACTCACTACAGTCTTGATGTGACTTGTCTTTATGCAGGAAGGGAGACTTCTGGGAGCATTTTACACATTTCATTTGCTCACTATTCAAATTAATTGCTTTGTTTTTATCTTCCCACAAAAGAATCTGAGATGTCACAAAGAAACCTTCCTACTATACTAAACATTAAAAAAACCTAAACAACTCAAAAATGATATCCCAAAGTAATACTCCTGTAGCTTTTTTCTAAGATGGAAGGAGCATATGAAAGCCCAATGAAGCCAATGGAAATACTGCTTGTCAGCCTGGGCAAATCAGGATCAGGCCTCAGCATTTTGCAGCAAAGTGAATAGCAAAGCTCCTGATGACTTCATTGGGGACTTGGATTTAGCCTTGGCAGGAAACACAGCCATAAAATCATAAATTTAGTGAGATGAAATTCCAAGTGAGTACATTTGGTCAAGGAAGGTGAAGACTGGAAATGTGCAGAGAGGGAAAAAAGTCCAAATCCAACTGTCTTCAGCTGTTAAAAAATGAGCCAGTGTCATGTTGGTAACCCTTTAAAATAATGGTCTAATCATTATTAATTCCTTCGATATTTAATGTAATAACATTAATCATGATGAACTCATTTGGTATTAATGTGAATGTCAGCCGTTACCTCTCCACATACATGCACATCATTTTGGGATTAGCTCTTTGCTGTATAATTATTTTTCTCCCCCCCCCCTCCCCCTCCCCCATCACAAAGTGCTGAGGATAGTTGTTTTGTGACTTAAACACAGCATTACTTATATACAAACAGGCTTTGCTTTTTTCAAACATGTTTGAGAGCATCTCCAAGTGCCTAGGTTCTCTGGGGTAAATAATAAATGAGGAAGGCAGAGTGTGGAATAGAAGCCATTGGTATAGGTTGCATGAAATTTCAGGATGCCTTTGCTCTTTGCTGCCATTTCCTATGTGCCACAAGTGCTGACGATTTCTCTGAGCCAGACCTGCTGCTGACGTGAGCTCATGTTGCAATGTCGAAGCTGACTGACAGTAACTTGGAATGTGGACCACTAACAAGGTGTCTTAGTCAAAAGTAAGCACCGTCACCGTGGCTTGCCAGTTAGTAATAATTAGATAAAGAAAATCTGAAGGTATCATTGAGAAAGTCCAGTGCAGAGCAACAAAGATGATTAAGAGGATGGAACATCTCTTCTCCAAGGAGAGACTGAGAGAGTTGGGGCTCTTCAGACTGGAGAGGAGGAGACTGAGAGATGACCTTATTCATGCTTATAAAGGTGTAAATGGTAAGTGCTAAGAGGATGGAGCCAGGCACTGCTTAGTGATGTTCAATGACAAGGGGCAATGGGTGGAAGTTGAGGCACTGGAATTTCCATGTAAACACGAGGAGGAACTTTTTCCTTGTAAAGGTGACAGAACACTGGAGCAGGTTGCCCAGGGAGGTTCTGGAGTCTCCTTCCCTGGAGATATTCAAAACCCACCTGGACATCTAGTCTAGGTTCTCCTGCTCTGCCAGGGGGGTTGAACTGGATGATCTTTCGAGATCCCTTCCAGCCCCTGACATTCTGTGCTTCTGTGGTCATCCAGATGATGCTTCCAGAGAAGGTACTTTCTAGACTGTCCAATGTCTACAAATTCCACTAGATTCTACAAAAAATCTCCCAACCATCAGATTCACACTCATTTTTCTGGTAGAAAAAGCAAGATAATGATATCCAGTAAGAGAGCGTGGAAGAGATGGCTATCCTATGGAAACTACCTTTGGCAGAAAAGGATGCACCCAAAGCTGCATACAAAGACAAACCATCTGACTTGATTATTTGAATTAACAGGTATTTTTAATTGCACTGATATTTCTAGTGGTTTACCCTAGTGTAACTCATACAGACCCCCTCGTTACAGCTTTCCTATCCACTCCACATAAAAGCATCCATTTACTGTCTGCTGATCATTTCTGAATAGCTTGGCATGCTGTTAGTTAAAATTCATTCTTTTACAGCACAATATCCATTTAGCTTCTCTCCTCTGAACTTTATTCATTCATTATTAAACACTGAAAGCCAAAGTGCATGAGAGAAGTTCAGTCCTATCGGCGTTCGGGATGAAAGTGATGTCTCGGTGTATTAGCGGTACACAGCACTGCCATACACAAAACGCTGCCCAGGCCTTCCGCAAAGCAGCCGTATCCTGGTGCCTAATAGGATCACTTACTTCAAATGTGACACCACCTTCTTTGAAATATTTGTTTAGATTTCATAAACATATGAAGGTTCTCAAACTCAAACAAAACCTCCAGCCTCCAGTCCTGGCTCTGATTCTAAAGAGCTTTCTGCTCAATAAATCAGAGCCTGAATCCAGGATTGTATTTTATTCTTTTTCCTTAGCTTGCTTCTTTTTCTTTTTTTGATAAAAATAAATGTCATCTGGTTTTGACTGCAGATAATGAATCATATTAAGAATTTTTAAAAGCACTATTCTCTTTTTTTGAGACCTAATTTCAGACCTATTAACACTTTAATATGAAACAGAAGCCCATCATTTCATTAGGAAAAAAAAAAAAGAATAAGGCCTCTCTTGTACCATATGTTTCTTCCTCTATTAAAAACAAAAAAAGTCCTTTTGAAATCCTAGATTGGGCAGCATCAGAGCAGAACGCAGATCTGGCACAAAGACAACGTATAGGTGAGCAGACCTCGCATCAGGGACGGTCACTATTTCAAGTGGAATTACAGGTTTCCGGCAAATCTTTCTTTACATTCCTCATGGTAATAAATGATACAACTTTATTTAAAACAAAAAGGAAAAAAGAATGATTGCAACACAACCAAAAAACCCAACCAAGACATGTGAAATGCTCGCACATCACCGCCACAAACTCGTCTCTGATTACGCCCAGGACAAACAGCTGCTTCTTACAAGTGCTTTTTTTTTTTTGGCGTGTTGGATATTTATTAAATAAGGGGAAGAAATTTATAGCTGTCTCTCTTCAATATTTACACTTAAAAAATGAGAATGCCTTTAAAACACACAACACATGAATGCAAGAGCTGGTGTGATAGCAGAGAACCTTATTGCACATAATTAACAGACACATAATGTCTGGTTACTAGTAATTTCCTTCTAGCTGAGTAAGGAAATAATTTAATCATGTTGATCAAATGAATCCCATGAGCCCAGCATAACATTATGCCTTCCCCCCCACCCCCCCAAATCTGCATTAACTGATAAGAGTCTACTTGGTGAAATCAAGGAACCCAACCTTGTTTAGGTATCCTTAATAATACCTAAAATATGGGCATGCTTTTAGTGATTGGTTTAATCAAGCATTTCAGTAAAATCTTTTTTCTAATTCCTGGTGGTGACTGCAAAGGAATAGCAGGGAGAAGGGAGAGAGAAATAACTTAGCATGTTCTTTGTTTGAAAAAGAGGCAAAATATTTCTTAAACCAGCAGATTCCACGTCGCTGTGTCACAACAAGGGAAGTATTTCTATAAGGACATGCAAAAGAATAAAAAAATTAAGCACCTTAAATACTTAAGTGTTAAGCTGCTAACTGTAAATTACTGTTATTCTTCTCCCCTCACCTCGAAAATATCTCCAGGTGCAACTCAGAAGTGTGCAGGTAGACTTATCTCTTTTATTTCCCCCCCTCCTCTAAACTATCATTTTATTTGATAATACATCATTTGCCTTGTCATTCCAGGGCTTCACAGTAAAACCTTTTGTGAGCTTCTGCTATTGTTCTCTCTGAACTACTTAGAGAAAGCACTGAACTACCTTCTGTGCTATCTCAGGTAGTTTCCTGTAATGAGGTGATATAATTTAACACTTACCATAATACATTTTATCCGTCCATTGTTTGCTAAATAATTCCTGCAATAACACTTTTATTCTTTCCATAATTCTTTAGGGTAATGCTGGAGGAATAATATTTTTACTGTGGTGATTGATGTTGGATTCTCTAGCGTGAATAGACCCCACGAACACAGGTTATTGATAAGCATAAAAAGGCAGAAAAGAAAGAGAAAGCCCCGTGAAAAGAATATCAGGGATCAAAAGGGTTAATACCATTTTATGAGGCTGTAAAAACCTACCTCAAGAATCTTGTGTTAGCAATATTCTTTGTGTAAGATGCATGTTATTAAAACAAGTAGCAGCATCTGAATTAAAATGACAGCATGATGGATGACCGGCGAAGTGGAATCAGAGCCGTTTGCAGCATTTTGGGGCTAGAAGTGGGAATTCTGCCTCAGAGGTAGGGCGCTTGGGCAGACGCATCGATTCCAGCCTGACGCGCCTTCGTAAATATGCCCCTAGAGAGGTGTGGCCTAGCAGAATTTACAAAATTATGTTCATGAATTATTTAAGGTTTATTTATGGATGCTATATTTAAACAGCATTTGCAAAGGCGAATGGACCGTAGCGCACACAGTGATCTTTAGATAATGCAAATGCTGCACCAGACACAGACAGTTTGCATACTTCACCGAGAGGCCAAGTCTAGCAGAACTAGGTAAGTGATATGTCAGTCGCTTTAGGCACCACAGTCTGCTGCACCCCAGAGAGACTGGCAATTCCAGGAAATACCTGACAAGTTGGCAGCTGCTACCTCTGCAAAAGAGATCTCCTAAGACACAGATACCACAATGCCGGTGACGGTTTCTCCTTTAATAAACAGGCTCCCAACTTGCTTCTGCAGCCACTGTGTCTGGAAGTCTGATCACAGAGATGGCAGAGAACATACTGTCATTGGCTCCAGCATGGTCTCACTGATTTTGGTATAAGACCACTTAGAATCATAGAACAGTTTGAGTTGGAAGACACCATGAAGATCATCTAGTTCCAACCACTTGCCATGGGCAGGGACACCTTCCACTAGACCAAGTTGTTTAAGGTCTTGTTGACCTCCAGAGAAGGGACATCCATAACCTCCCCCTGGGCAACCTGTTCCACTGTCTCACTACCCTTACTGTAAGGAACCTCTTTCTCCTACAGCCCAGAAAGCCAACCAGATCCTGGGCTGCATCAAGAAAGTGTGGGCAGCAGGTCAAGGGAAGTCACCTTCTCCCTCTACTCCTCACCGGTGAGACCCCACCTTGAGTACTGCACCCAGTTCTGGAGCCTTTATTACAAGAGGAATATGAATGTGTTGGAATCTGTCCAAAAAAGGGCCACGAGGGTGGTCAGAGAGCTGGAGCACCTCTCCTATGAAGAGAGACTGAGGAAGTTGGGGCTGTTCAGTCTGGAGAGGAGAAGGCTCCAAGGTGACCTTATTGTGGCCTTTCAATATCTTAAGGGGACTACAAGCAAGCTGAACATTTTAGGATGTCAGGTAGTGATAGGACTGGGGGGGAATGGAACAAAGCTAGAAATGGGTAGATTCAGACTGGATGTTAAGAAGTTCTTCATGAGGGTGGTGAACCCTGGAATGGGTTGCCCAGGGAGGTGGTCAAAACCCCATCTCTGGAGGTGTTTAAGGCCAGGCTGAATGAGGCTCTAGACAGCCTGATCTAGTGTGAGATGTCCCTGCCCATGGCAGGGCTGGTGGAACTAGATGATCCTTGTGATCCCTTCCAACCCTGACTGATTCTATAATACTAATATCGCTTGATATTACTGCAACACCAGAGGTGCAAACTTAAACACCTGTAAGCCTGAAATACAAATGTTATGTTGCACAAGCAAATCCCAACCTCTTCTATTGTGCACATCTGTAGCTCACAACCCTTTGTCATGTGACCGTGTACTTCGTCAATTAACGCCAGAGATTTTTCTCTGCTGCATACACACAAACTGCTCAACAGATTTGGATGAATCCATACTGCCCACCCTGAAACAAAGCTACAGCACAGATTAAAGATGAAATGTCACAAAATAAAAGAGAAGCTCCAGGTAGAGCAGTATATTTCTCTCTAGAAGGGAGTATTCTTGAAGGAAAGGAAGTTTTCTCCTTCAGCACCACACTGCTACGTTACTGCTTACCCTCTATTTACACTCTGTTATAGTCTCTCGTTGTGTCATTTCTTCATCTTCAAAAGACATCATTTTACATTTAATTTGCACTGTAGGGAATATGAGCACTGTGATCTGGGAATGTTTGGGTTTTTCTTTTCTTTTCTTCTTGGTTCCTAATTCTCAGTGCTTAGTTTATTCTTGCAGAGAGCAAGGGAAGGTACTCATGGTGGCTCTGCAAGGGATAGGAACTTGAGTTATAAATGGTGTCCCCTTCCTTCAGGACGGTATTTCTTAGGTGATGGTATATATCAAAGATACAAGCATCACAAAGAACACAACTACCTCTAAAACCTCCAAGGAGGTTGGAGTGGAGGTGGTCATCAGTCTCTTCTCATATGCAACAAGTGACAAGAGGAAATAGGCTCAAGTTGTGCCAAGAGATGTTTAGGTTGGATATTAAGAAAGATTTCTTCAAGGAAAAGGTCATCCAACATTCAAATAGGCTGTCCAGGGAAGTAGTGGAGTGATGGAGACATGTGAGTGTGGTGCTTAGGGACTTGGCTTAGCAGTGGGATTGTGAGCTCTAGGCAAGAGGCCGGACTTGATAATCTCAAAGGTCTCTTCCAACCTCAACAGTTGCATGATTCTAAAGATGAGTCTACAAGGAAAACATCCCCTTCCCTTTCATTCTTTTACTCTCCTTGCTGCGTTAGAAAGTAGCCTCATACACTTTCATACCCTGTCCACACAGATGAACAAGCTCAGGGCAGATGGCAGTGGAAAGCTATTTACCACCATAACCACTGGTGGTAATAGGGACTCATATCTAGCTCCATGCAGCTGTAGGTACTGCAACCTTCCTCTCTGAGAGGACTGGAAAGGGAGTGATTTCTTTGTCAAGCTTTCTTCACTGGCACTTTCCTGAAACTAGGAATAGTTTTTCCCTAAACTTAGGAGCTTCAGGCCCTAGGAAGGTCATCCTGTCCATGCAAAACTCTGAAGTGGGATGTTGTTTATGCAGCCAGTCAATAAAAGTTTTCATGGCCTGCAGTTCCTTCACTTTCCGAGTCCTTAACAGTCCATACTGTCAAGATACGCTCCCAGTCTTCAGCTTAATCCCACTACTTTTTCATCTGTGTCAAGGGGACGCAGATGAAAAATGACTCCCTTTCACTGTGTAGCCTCCTTTTATATATCTGATGCCTGAGCATGCCCTCTCAGCCGTTTTTACTCAACACTAACATGTTAAGTCTGTTCTCAAAGGCCCTATTTGGCAAACCTCCAAGCAGTCTCCTTGCTCCCTCAGCAGTTTCTCCCACTTGGGAACATTTCTCTCCTTACCATATCCAAAACCATGCAGAACACCACAGCAAAAATCTCATCAATGCTTCACAAGGAAGATGAACACCCTTCAACATTTCAACAGGCACACCATCTTCCCTGGCCTCAACATGTTTTTTTCCTCCAAAGCAAGGTTGTGTTCAGCTACTGACCTGCTAACATCTCCTCCAATCCCTTCCAGCTAAAACAGGTATTTCCTGGCTTGTGTTTGTCTGAGTATTTATTTCCACCTATGCTCAGAGCATCAGTTTGGTCTCACTGAATGTGCCCTATCTTCTTCAAGTCTTTTCTCTTATTCATCAAGACAATTTTGAATCCTAGTCCTCTGCCTGCAGACTCCCCCAGCTTGGTGTCAGTTGCAAACTTCATGTGTTTAATATCCATTTAATTATCCAAATCACTAATGCAAACATGGAAAGTGTCCTAGGCACTTCAATATTTCCGTCCAGGTTGACAATGAGCTAGCTTGCTAGTTGGAGTTGTTATTATTCTAACTTGATTTGTGCTCACCTGGAAATGCTTTCCTTTAAACTAGATTGCTTATGGGAATGCTTCATGATAAACATTTTCATCTGCCTCTTAAATTTCATGATAAACTTTGTCAAAAACTTGGACTTACTGAGCTAATGGGCCTACAGCACATCTTTTCCCAGGAGAAACAGAAATGTGAGAGAAAACAAAAGAAACTCAGCATCATATTCATGATAGTTATAGCTCCTTGCTTTTGTTTCACATCAGGTGTAGGTGACAACCATGTGCTTCAGCTCTGTGGGTTCAAGTTATGGCAGAAACAGGCTGCCCTTTGAAACTAGAAACCTTTGGGAGTTTCTGCAGAAAGAAATTCCCTTTCTTATTCCCATCATCAGTAGCATCACCTTTCCCTTGTTGCCAGTGGAAGCAAACAAAATTTTTGGTCACTATCCTGGTGTCCCTACCAAACACCAAATGCCCTACAAAGGCACAGTTACAACAGCATTACATGCTGCCTCCAGGGATGTAGGTTGCTAATGGACAGCAACTAAACCACAATCAGGAGGCTACATGTTCTCTGCCTGCCAGTAAACGATCTCTATTCAAGCGAAGGATCTCACCTCGTCTACTTTGACTCCAAATAAGAAGAATGTCTTCACTAACTGTCCCTCCATAAAACCTGCAAATGTCATATGAAGTGGAGACACATTTCTCCCTTTAAAGTACCTTTCCAAACAACACTGATTTCTCTGCTGCATAAGAAACTTGCCTTTCAGTTGAGAATTACACCACCGTTTTATCCAGTTACCTAAACTTTCTGATTTTATCAAATGCAAGCCAGTTTCCCAACAGAGATTTTGGAAAACACAGATATAGACAGGGCAAAGAGTGGCTTGAGAGTGATCTTGAGGAGGAGGACTTGGGGGTGTCAATTGATGAAAAAGTCATTATGAGCCAGCAATGGTCGCAGGCAGCCCAGAATGTCCTGGGCTGCATAAAAAGAAGTGTGACCAGCAAGATGAAGGAGAAGATTCTCCCCCTCTACTCTGCTCTCATGAGACTCCACCTGGAGTACTGCATCCCTAACACAAGGACATCAAACTGCTGAAGAGGGTCACAAAGGCAATCGGAGGGCTGGAGCATTTGCCCTGTAGAGACAAGCTGCAAGAGTTGAGGCTGTTCAGCCTGGAGAAAACTCAGGGAAGACCATATAGCAGCCTTCCAGTACCTGAAGGGAGCTACAAGAAAACTAGGGACAGACATTTTACAAGGGCCTGTAGTGACAGGACAACAGGCAATGGCTTTAAGATGGAAGAGGGCAGATTTAGACTGGGGATTAGAAAGAAAACCTTCACAGTGAGGGTAGCAAGACACTGGAACAGGTTGCTCAAGGAGGTTGTTGCCGGCCCCTCCCTGGAGCTGTTCAGGACTAGGTTTTGAGAAACCTGGTCTGATGGAAGATGTCTCTGCCTATGGTGGCAGTGGGAACTAGATGATCTTCTAAAGGTCCCTTTCAACCCAAACCATTCTATGACTCCATGAAACTGCATAAATTTGCACTCTGTTCCATTAAGGTTTTATTTTAATGCTGCATAATTTTGCAGCAGCCAAAGCTGGTGTTAAAACAAAACCAAACCAAATTAAACAACATTCTGCATTTAACTTTCCTGTGTTGACACGAAGAATTCACCAGTCATGACTTTGCTATATGTGCGCTTCTGGCAGCAAACATGAAATCAACATTTGGGCATGGGTTTTAAGTGTTCAAATTTTTTGTTCAAGTTCTTATTCTGCTAGTATTTTGTCATTTTAAAGAAGACAAACTACTGGCTCTACATCAGTTATTTCAATTAAGTACAATCACAGAATCACAGAACTTTAAAGGTTGGGAGAGACCTCCAGAGATCGAGTCCAATCCTACTGCCAAGGCAGGATCCCAGATCGAGTCCAATTCTACTGCCAAGGGATTGGACTACTAGCGTAGTTCATACAAGAATC
Organism: Tricholaema leucomelas; assembly: GCA_013400475.1. Classification (NCBI taxonomy): domain Eukaryota; kingdom Metazoa; phylum Chordata; class Aves; order Piciformes; family Lybiidae; genus Tricholaema lacrymosa; species Tricholaema leucomelas. The sequence continues at coordinate 478,021 of WAAF01003895.1, read as the reverse complement.
CATCCAGGTGGGTTTGGAAAGTCTCCTGAGAAGGAGACTCCACAACAATCTCTGAGCAGCCTGTTCCAGGGCTCCATCACCCTCACTGTAAAGAAGTTTCTCCTCATGTTGAGGTGAAACCTTCTATGTTCCAGTTTGTAAGTACTTGGCTTATTGCTGCAGACCACACAAAAGAGATTGGCCCCAGCCACTCAACACCTACCCCTCAGATATTTATAGATGTTGATCACATCTCCTCTCAGTCCTCTCCAGACTAAACAGCCCCAGGGCTCTCAGTCTCTCTTCACAGGGGAGATGCTCAAGTTCCCCAATAATCCTTGTGGCTCTCCACTGGAATCTTTCCAGCTGGTCCCTGTCTCTCTTGAAGTGGGGAGTCCTAAATTTGACACAGTATTCCAGGTGTGGTCTCACTAGGGCAGAATAGAGGGGTAGAAGAATCTCCCTAGACCTGCTGGGCACACTTTTCCTGATGCACCCCAGGATGCCATTGGCAACAAGTCTCCAGTTCTCTGATGATCCAATTCTAACAGGCAGTTCCAAATTTCAACTTTCCTGAAGCTCAGGGTTCACAGAATCACAGAAACATCCAGGTTGGGAAAGCCCCTAAGCACCACATCCAAATGACCCTTAAACACATCCAGGGTCGGTGACTCAGCCACCTCCCTGGGCAGCTCATTCCAGTGCCTGAGATGTCTTAATGTGGCCAACTCAAGCTTGAAACATTATCCAGAACTTATTAGGAGTAATCTATTCTGATTTTTGAGCATATTTTCCTGCTGTTGCATCCCCTCTTCATCTGGAAGCAACTCCTGACTCTTTTCTAATTGATGAGGTGCCCCAGTATGAGTGAGCTTATGATTTCTACTCTTTGCTTGAGTGGCAGAGAAGTAAATGGAAAAATTGCCTCCAAAGTTTAAGTGAAGGCTTTGGCTTTTGCAGTGGTGAAATTAATAGTGCTCAGTGGATTGCTCTTAAATGTTGCATGCCAAAGAAATAAACCATGAATGATTGGCGTAGTAGGATTTTTGTTATCAGATAATCATCACTTACTCAGGTTCTCTGTCTTTCCATCCTTTGCAGGGTTTGGATTATTTTTTTTCTTTCCATTTTTGGTTTACTGACAAGAAGAAATGTCTCTGAGCTGGAATACCCAGACCTGACTTGAAAGCAGCATTTGAAACGCCTCTCTCTCTCTGTCTAAAAGCTCAGGCTTTCTGCAATGGATGGAGCACTTCCCTCAGCTTCCAAGTACTTAACCCATCAAGTGTGGTCTCTTTGATAGACTAGAAACACCTCTCAAGGAATTCAGTGCAATTATCTTCCATTTTTAAACACTGCATGCTTTAGAAGTAAATGAGCAAGCTTAAAAAGCTTGAAACTTTGATTTTCAATTCTTTTTACAAGCTGTTGGTATGTTCCTGTTCAATTAATGTTTGTACTTCTGAGAGAAGGTGGATAATTTCCAGTAAAATAAACTCAGCAGAATTCAAGCAGGAATCTGCTCAGTTTAATTACTGCATGGAAGGGGGGGGGGGGAAGGAAAAAAAAAAAAAAAGAAATCCTCTTACATGCTGCTGATGGGTGGATTTGTGCCAACTTAAACTGTTAAGTACTAGGATCTCAAGAATACCAAAATATTAATAATTAATATAAGCCTTGACATCCTAACCCAAAACGTATTGAAGTGCTTTGTAAACTATCAGGCCAATCTGCAGTTCCTGCTAATCTCCATTGCTCATTTGCAGTCGGCAAAGTTAAATCATTTTACATGTCCCTCGTGCAGCTTTGGCCCTGCATAACTTTTGCACTTTTCCTGATGTAGGTCTGGGCTTTTGCAAGCAAAGACACTGAGCCAAATTGCTTCCTTTATTGCAAACCCAGGAAAAATGTAATGAGCCTTGCAAAGCAAGCTGGGCTTCACCTTTAGAACACTCCAATGCTCAGATTCAGTGTTGACAACAGAAGAACTTCTGCAGAGGACACTGAAAGACTGTACTGAAATTCACAGTAAAAGGTTTGGTGCTGGCTTCATTTGTGTCACAGAGATGCTCAGCAAACACAAAAGAAATTGGGTCACAAAGAAACTGGGTTGTGAAGGTGACCTCTTGAGGGTCTGGAGCATCTGGGGAGAAACAGAACAAAGAAGAAAAGCCATTCTGCTCCCACAGTGAGGGGCATGAACTAATGCTTCTCCTCATCAAGATCACAGCCAGAGGTGAGTGAGGAACAGGCGACTGATTGACTGGGGGTTTAGGCAGTTCTGTAGTGCTGCACTGCAACACAGCTTGGTCGTGTCGGTGACTCAGCCACCTTTATCACAGTATTACCAAGGTTGGAAGAGACCTCATAGACCATCAAGTCCAACCCATTACCACAGAGCTCAAGGCTAGACCATGGCACCAAGTGCCACGTCCAAAGGGGTTGTTTCCCTGACAATATCTGCTGCAAATGGTTCCATTCGTGCCTGTGGGATCTGTGTTCCTGGCTGAATTGTCTCAACTAGGTTTTAGTCAGCTATTCTCCTGCAAGTGAGGTGGGATGAGAAGCTGGAGCTACTCGGTGAGCTCTTGGACAGACTTGTAAAGACAGAGCAGAGGGGAGAGGCTGAGGAGTTGTGTTAAAGTTGTGATTCGTGGGAAATATTTTATTTTCTCAAGATGTAAGGATAGAAAGTGGCAGAATTTAAATGGGGTGAATAGTATTGGGCTACACAATGTGGAAACAAAAGCTGTTAGCTTCATCTCCAACAGCTTTGTTGAACCCAGCCTGGATCAGCAATGGTGTGGCCAGCAGAGGCAGGGAAGGGATGGTGCCCCTGTACTGGGCACTGATGAGGCCACACCTCAAATCCTGGGTTCAATTTTGGGGTTCTCCTGCCAAAAAGGACACTGGAGCATGTCCAGGCAGTGAAGCTGGTGAAGGGTCTGGAGAATAGAGCTGGCTGGGGTAACTGGGGGGTGTCCAGCCTGGAAAGCAGGCAGCTGAGGGGATACCTCATTTCTCTTTATGGCTCCCTGAGGGGAGGTTTGGGCCAAGTGGAGGTTGGACTCTTCTCCCTAGTATCAGGCAATAGAATGAAAGGAGATGGCCTGAATTTGTGCCAGGGGAGGTTTAGTTTGGACACAAGGAACAATTTATTTTCTGCAAGAGCAGTCAGGCATTGGAGCAGGCTACCCAGGGAAGTGGGGGAGTTGCCAGCCCTAGAGGTGTTCAAGCAATGTGTGGGCACTGCACTTAGGGACACAGTTTAATAGCCACAGTTATGTTGGGTTGAGTTTGAGTTGCCTACCAAAACAGTTCTATGACAACACAGTACTACTACCCCATGAGCTTCCAGTTCAGCCAAGTACTTAAGCTCATAAGTGAGCAGAAGGAAGCAGCTAAACATAAAGGAGCTCAGCCTAAGTAAGGAGGACCAGCCAGCACCCATGAGTGATGTTAGAGTGACTGTCAGGCCTATTCCTACATAACCGGGGGGCCATCAGGCCCCCCGGCCTTTGATTCCCCCTCACCATACACCCGGTGTGCACCATGGGGACTCACCAGTGATGATGGGAGGAGGATTCCTCTGCCCAGTTGGGCACAGCTTGGGGCTGTTACCTTTCCTGGGGTGGATTAAATAGGGGAGTGGGCAAGGAGAGCAAAGTGGCCACACCTGGGGTGGGACAAGACTCCAACAGAACTCAGGTGCTCTGGGTTTGGGGGGAAAAGGAAATTTGGTATAGAGTGGGAGAGCAGCAGACATAGTGGAAAAGGGCAGGTGGTGCTAAAAGGAAGGAGATGGAAAGAGGAAGGTGGAGGAAGAGGAAGGAGAGAAAGGTAAGAAATGTGGGAAATTAAGAGAAAAGGAAGGAGATGGAAAGAAAAGGAGGAAGATGGAGGAAAACAGGAGATAGAGAGGAAAGGAGGGAGATGGGGGAGAAGTGTGATTTAAAAAAAAGAAAACTGGATTGTAAAAACAAACAAAAAAAAGGTGCTGCTCTGGCAGGGAGGTTGGACTGGATGGTCTCTTGAGTTCCCTTCCAGCCCCTAACATTCTGTGTGTGATTCTCTAATTTCACTCTTTTTTTCCACTCTAGAAAGGTTGGGCTACTACACATTACAGGTAAGGACCTGTGCTAGTTTGAGCCTAGCTAGAATGTTTTGGTGAGAAGGACTAGATAATAGGCTATGAAATGAAAACAATGGTGAAGTCTACTTCCCTCACAGTCTTGCTGAGATGTGTAGAAAGGAAAAGCAAAACATTAGATAAAGTCATTTCACTTGGGCACTTAGCTCTGGGCTCTTTGACTGCTGGGGAGCTGGGGCTGCTGGCTGAACTCCATTTGCTTTCTAACCTCACCCTCCTTTTGCTTTGCTGATTCACCTTTGCTTCTTAATCCCCCTGGTCGAGCCTCCATTCTTCCTTGGGACTAGGGTAAGCTTGAAAGGGGTAGGGGGAAGGTGAGGGGATGGTTGAGAGCCCCTCCTGGGGACTCAGGTTTCTGGGAGGGGAGTTGTGTTTCTGTATTACCTTTTTACCTTGTATATTTCTGTCTATAACTGTATATACTGTAAATATCTGCTTGTATATTGTGCTAGCTGTAAATATAAGCTTCATTCATATTTCCAGAGCTGGCTGAGTCTAGTCTGGGTGATTTCTAAAGTGTGGGGGGGTGGGGGACACCCAAACCACCACAGGACCACCGGGAGCTACAGTTTACATTAAAGCTACAGACTGAAACTAGTTATAAGTGACACAGCAGCACTACAGGTAATAGAAACATCCTGGTTGAATTCCAGGGATTTTGAACCAGGTGCTAGGAAATAAATCCCAGCTCCAGCGCAGTCAACGGTAAAACACCTTTCAACATCACAGCAACATGAACTTGTCCAATACGTGTTGTTTTTTCACTTTTCTATCTCTCTGCCTGCTTCATTTATCACTTTATTTATTCTATTGGATTTATTGTCCTCTGACCCTTCACTGTACTTGGAGTCACAGTTTCTCCTAAACAGAATCCAAACTCAATAATGGTCAAGACTGAGGTGAACTTTCGAACTCAGGAGGGTTGAATAGGTTCAAAATTAAACAAGGACAAGAAACCAGTTCAGTTCAAGTTATTATCTTCCTACATTCACCACTTCTGATTTTATTCTCTAGGTAATTACGCGTGCAGATTTAACCATGTGTAAAAACATTTACCAGGATGGGACTGGAGCCATAATCTGTAAACATATATGTAATTGCCACTGACATTGAGTTTGTACTGAAAGGCCTTTCAACAAGTATTTGCAAAGTCTCTCTCAGCTCCAAGGACAAAGACACTGGCCACATGGGCTGAGTCCTAGCTCCTGATGAGCAACTTCTGCTGAGTGTTTTAGGTGCCCCACTGGTTATTAATGGTGCTTCAAGGCCATTTAAAATCAATATCACTGCCTCTGCTTGTGAATTTCCTAACTTGTGCTGCAAGTAGAAGTCAATCCCTATGGATTGCCTAAGAAAGGCAGGACTATCCTCCTTCGTGATAGAACAGATTCCATCCTTCAAAATCCGGTAGCACCGTAGATTAGGGATATTAGAGATTCCCTTCTGTTATACACCAGTGCCTCAATTTTTTGTCAGTCTTGATTTACCATTTCTCTCCTGCATGTGACACTTACTGTGATGCTTAGTGATTAATTTAGCCTAACTTCTCTGAGATGCTCTTAATGAACCTTAATTTTTAAGTTCACTTTGTGGGCTGAGAGCACCAGTAACAAAGTTCCAACTATTTTCTCTGACTTCCTTGCTTAAAATATAGAATCTCAGAATTGCAGAATTAACCAGGTTGGGAAAGACCTCTACATCGAGTCCAACCTATCACCTAACCCTTCTAATTAACTAAACCATGGCACTAAGTGCCTTGTCCAGCCTCCTGTTAAACACCTCCAGGGATGGTGACTCCACCAGCTCCCCAGGCAGCCCATTCCGATGGGTAGTCACTCTTTCCATGAAGAACTTCTTCCTAATGTCCAGCCTAAACCTGTCCTGGCACAGCTTGAGACTGTGTCTCTTGTTCTGTCACTGGGTGCGGGGAAGAGACCAACCCCTGCCTGGCTACAACCTCCTTTCAGGTAGTTGTAGAGAGCAATATATAGTGTGAGAATCCTTCCTTGGCTTAAAAACATAAAATAGGAATTTAAGTTGTCCCATCAGGTTGAAGAAATGACACAGAGGTACTGCCAGCCAGGCTGGCAGGATGAATACAGCAAAGGTAGAACAACAGGGTGGCTGCACAGGCAAACCGGTGGCGCTGAAGTGGTACATCTGAAGCCTCCCATGTCCTTAACCGAAGAGCAAACTTTGCTGTCATCCATAAATCAGGCGCTTTATGAGGCTGCAATATTTACACTCTAATTAAAAAATCATAAAGCCAGGCCCCTTCAGTTTGTAAAAAGAGAAACTCAGGATCTGCTACCGAAACGTGGCGTTAATCAGTAACTCCTAATGATCTGCTCCACAGCCTTGGAGGTTACAGGCTTATTCGGCTACACATAGCAAACAAGATAACGAGAGAAAGTGGGAGAAATGAAGGGAATACGTCACAGAGAGAACAGGGCTTTGCTCACCACTAGGATCTGCTCCTGGCCCTTTTGATCCTCATGTCACATTTTGGTTTCTTATTTCCAAAAGGCAACAGATTTATCACGCAAAGCTTTGGTAACACCTCACACAGCAAATGATCCCAAGAGGTTTTCCACGTAACCCCAGCAGAACCCAAATATAGCCCTGAGAAACACCTGCTTTTACCTCGATACTGTCAGAACTTCAGTCCCCGACATTTTAATGAAAAATGGCCTTAAGAGTCCGGGTTTCCTCATGAGTTACTCTGAATTCATTCGGAAATGAATTCTCCCAGGCACCCAGTGACAGAACAAGAGGACACAGCCTCAAGATGTGCCAGGGCAGGTTTAGGCTGGAGGTTGGGAATAAGTTCTTCACAGAAAGAGTGATTGGCATTGGAATGGGCTGCCCGGGGAGGTGGTGGAGTCACCATCCCTGGAAGTGTTTAAAAGGAGACTGGATGAGGCACTTAGTGCCATGGTTTAGTTCTTAGGTGTTAGGTTGGACTCAATGATCTCAAAGGGCTTTTCCAACCTGTTTAATTCTGTGATTTTGTGAAAACAAAAATGATTTCTGAATCTGCCATTTTCTGCTTATCCAGTCAAAAACTACCTCCTTAGCAAAGGCTGGAGAAATCCAAGTTTGTGAAATGTTGGAAAGCAAAATGACAAAATGCTGTCAGTTATACTTAGTGCTTCTAATTGTACCTCTGTGTGCTGGGTTTGAGGCTAACTAGAATACTGTAACAGGAGAAATCAGATCATTGGTTGTGAAAGGAAAATAATGATGAAGTCTATATGATTCATTGGTTTGCTGAGAGGGATAAAAAGCCCCAAAGTAAGCACTTTGTCTCACTCTGGTCTAGGATGCTGGATCTATATGCTTCCTCCTCACTCCATTCTAATATCTCTCCACTAATCTTGACTAGCAAACAAGAACATAAGCTTTGCTGGTTGTTTTTAGTTGCCTGGCTGAGAAAGTAGAGGGAGAGAGGGTAGCTTTGAACCCCTTCTGGGCAGTTTCCTTTGTCTGGGAGGGAGTTTGGATTTCTGTATTATTTCTACTTTGTATATAATTGTAAATACTTGTAAATATATTGTATATATGTGCTTATAATTTTTTCTTTGCTGTAGATATAGCTTCATCTTACTTCCAAGCTATCTGAGCTAGTCTGGTAAATCTCAATAGTCGTGGTGAAGATCCTAATGCACTACAACCTAAAACAGCATTTATCATTTAAAGCTTGTTATGGAAAAAAAAAAATCAGACAAGGTTTGTCACTCCTCCCCTCCTGTTAAATCAGCCCTTCTTCTTGCCATGTATAAAGCTGCATCTTGAGTCCCCCCGAAACCAACAACCAGGAGATGACAGCTGGGATAGACAATTCTTGTAGACATGCTCCTTTGTGGCACTTTCACAGAATCACAGAATAAACGAGGTAGGAAAAGATCTTCGAGATCATTGAATACAACCTATCAACTAACACCTTCTAATTAACTAAACCATGGCACCAAGTGCCTCATCCAGCCTCTTTTTAAACATCTCCAGGGATAGTGACTCCACCACCTCCCCAGGCAGCCCATTCCAATGCAAATCACTCTTTTTGTGAAGAACTTCTTCCTAACCTCCAGCCTAAACATGCCATGGTGCAACATGGGGCTATGTCCTCTTGTTGAGTCCCTGGTTGACCAACCCCACCTGGCTACAACCTCCTTTCAGGTAGTTGTAGAGACCAATAAGGTCTCCCCTAAGCCTCCTCTTCTGCAGGCTTTCACAATGCAGCCAGTCCACATTAAGACTTCACCCAAACTTCTCATCTCATATCCACGGTTTTGCTGCTCTTGCTAGTTTCAGGGTGAAAACGACACAAGGCAGAGATTGTACTTCCTGGTACAGGCTCGGGTTGGAGGGAGGTAGCAACATCTGCAATCTGTCAGTCACACCAAGATTTTAATTCTTCTCTTTCCTTCTTTTCCCTAATTTTTTTTTCTTTTCCCTTTAAGCTGACCAAGGGTACAAAACTACAGGTGAAAAACAACATTACAGACTTGATGTTTCAAATCCCTCCCTCTTATTCTTCTCATCTAGTCTTTTGATGACCTAAAAAAAATGAAGGAATGGTTGTTTTAGGTGACTATGAGTTGACTGATTTCTGTCACCAGTTATGTGATGCTATCCAGAATGTATCATTAGAAAAACTCGACTAAATTGCAGTTTTGACTCAGGGTATTCCCAGCTCATATATTTTTTGTCAGTGTTTCAGACCTACAAGAATTAATGAGAGTCACAAGTACATATTTATGTGACCACAGACTCTTAGAAACAGTGATGATTTATCCTGGTTAATAGTGCAAATTAACAACAAAGCATGCAAAAAAAAAAATCAAGCCACCCCAAAAAATAGAACCATTTAAGATATACATTTTTTCTGCAGAGGGACTGGAGTGTTGTAGTAAGAGATGTAACAGCATTCTGGAGGCATGCCTAATTCTGACAGCCTTTAAAAGTAGAGAAGAAAAGTCTTTAAGAACCTCAGAGCTACAATGATCATAGAATCAATAATCATAGAATCAAAGATCACAGGACCACAGAATTAACCAGATTGGAAAAGAACTTCAAGATCATTGAGTCCAAACTATCACCTAACACCTTCTAATTAACTAAACCATGGCACCAAGTGCCTCATCCAGTCTCCTTTTCGAATCATAGAATGGTCCAGGCTGAAAAGGATCTCCAAAGGTCATCTAGTCCAACATCACTACCCCCCACCCCATGCCACACTCAGCAGAGACAACAATGCCTACAAAAGATTGAACGAAAAAGAAGAGAAGGGAGAAAATATCCACAGTGAAAACAGGTATGGGTTTACACCAAGGGTCCTTCATGTGCCCAAGGGAAGAGTCAAACAGCTTTCTGCCCTGGCCACTAAAATTCACAGTATCACCAAGGTTGGAAGAGACCTCACAGATCATCAAGTCCAACCCGTTACCACAGAGCTCAAGGCTAGACCATGGCACCAAGTGCCACATCCAATCCTGCCTTGAACAGCTCCAGGGATGGCGACTCCACCACCTCTCTGGGCAGCCCATTCCAGTAGCCAATGACTCTCTCAGTGAAGAACTTTCTCCTCACCTCAAGCCTAAATTTCCCCTGGTGTAGCTTGAGGCTGTGTCCTCTTGTTCTGGTGCTGGCTGCCTGAGAGAAGAGAGCGACCCCCTCCTGGCTACAACTACCCTCAGGTAGTTGTAGACAGCAATAAGGTCACCCCTGAGCCTCCTCTTCTCCAGGCTAAACAATCCCAGCTCCCTCAGCCTCTCCTCATAGCGCTTGTGCCTATACTATACTATATATTCTATATTGTTCACTTGCTCCTGTAGAGGAAGAAGGATTGCATGGAGGGAGGAAGGATTTCATGGAGAAAGGAAGGCAGCTCTGTCCCTCCCCACTATCCCTGCCAGGGTTGCAGCTATCCTGGCAAAAATGTCCCAGCTAATGTTGAAGACAAACTTGACCTGCTTTGGCGAGGACCTAAATACTACTCGAGAAGCCTTTAAAAGCTCCATTAGCAAATCCATCCTTATTTAAATTAAGGTGCCCTACTAAGAAGTTTCCCACCTCCAAGATAAAAAATGTGGGGGAGGACAGAAAAGTGCAAAATACTCTGCAACAGTCACATGGGGAGAAACTTGCTTTTCAAGGTAGTGATACACCAGCATACGAACGACACTTCCTAGACATGCACCGTTCTGCCTTGTAGATGTTTTGTTTTTTCCCAGGCACGCACTTCCCAGTTGCTGTCCTTTCTGGGTTTTTTCACCAAGTAAGCATGAAAGCTATTGTTCCAAGCCATTTCCAAGGAAAGCAGTTGAATGACATACCATAAAACATATGGGTCTCATTAACTTAAAATATTGCCTGTTTTAAACAGCCTCTTAGCAAATAACCATACTTAAAAATTTAATTCCATTTCGCGACTCATGCTTTTACCGCTTGGGCTACAGTTTATCTTAATGATTATATTACCATCGCTTCTACTTTGTTTTGATGACCAGGCTGCTGGTGCCAAATCTTTGTGACCTCCTGAAGGAGACTTCCACCTACCAGATTCAGTGTGGCTCAAGAAATGCTGGAAATAAACTCACAAAGTTGGCTTTTTACTCTTTCCTTCCTTTCTTTTTTTTTTTTTTTTTTTTAATAGGTGCATTTTCATTCAGGGCCAAACACTGCTCCTTGGCAACGAAATGTAATCAAAGCAACTTTGCTTCAAAGTTGAGGCGTTTTCTTTCGCGGCTCTGTCTAATGGGCTTCAAAAGCCACTTTTTGAAAAAGAAAACAACAAAAAAACAACACAAAACCCTCCACATAACACAAGTCTGTGTAAGTTTCCGCTGGAGTTTCTCAAAGCCAAGGCAGTCCTTTCTTGCTTTTAATGAAATTCCTTTCTATTTCTTCAGGTATGACTCCCCTTGGACATGGAGGGCATATTTTCTCCTTGAGTTAGGACAGCTTATGACAAATAATGATGAGGAATCAATAGACAGGAGGGAAATATTGGGTGAGAGGCTGAATGAATCTCAGAGATAAATTATTGACCACGGGCATGGCCCTCTCTCCTTTCTCTTATATGTTCGTATTCCATCTCACTAACAACCTGAAAGAAAATCAAATATTTTGTTTGGGGGCTTCACTAATATCAGCAACTTTTACTATCTTAATGGCATTTTTATTGATCTCAGCTTTAATGGGAGCTGTATATATTTGATGTTGGTCATTTAAAGTAGATGTGAGTAATAGACTTTCCCAGTGAGGATCATAAAGCAGCCCCTTGTCTGGCAAGCACAGGAAGCAAATAGAAGACAGCATTTAATCTACTGTTCTGCTGCAGTTATTGGGGCTGAGAGGGGGAAGGAGAAAAAAAAAAAGAAGTAAAGATTGGCTGTGTGTGTCGTCCCCCCCCCTTCTCCTCACCCTCCCCACATGCCGACTCTCGGGCACAGTGGTCATCAGCAAACTAACAACAAAAGGCCATTGGCGCAATGACCTTGGCTGTGGCATCACGCACTGGAGGAAAGAAATGAAGCCATTAGACTGAGGCGGGAGAACAGGTTATAAATCAAGCCATTTCCAATAAGCTGCTGTAATGGTCATCCATCATTGCCAACCACGGCGCACAGCAGACCATGGAGACATTGGAGCTGCTAAAGCTGAGACATAAACAATAATAATCCGGGCTTGATGTTTCAGCCCTTCAGGAAATTTAGGAACATTTGCTTTTCTTTTGTTTGTCAGAGGTGATATTTAAAGCGTAAGATGTAATAAATAGAGGACAGTTGACACATCAGTACAGTTTACAAGCACTGCATTCTGGGTGTGATTAAGGACGGGGAGGGGGGTGGGAGAAGTTGAATGCCAAAAATATCCAGAGCTCCTGTGATATGCAGCTCTCTTCCCAGCGTGATAAATTTAACCTTTTTGGGTGCGTTACACCTCATTTCTTTTCCTTTCTTTGAAAGCAAAGGTGAATTTCTTCGCAGGTTTTCCGTAACCTCGCCATTGCCAAGCAGGTTTGCAGGGGTGGAGGGAAAGCGATTAAAATCTCTAATTAGGTAACATGTGGGTAAGTGGAATTAGATATGCATGGACTGTACATTTTAATAACATTTTATTGATCATTTCTAGTGGCAGAACATTACAGCAGCTGAACTATTTATGGTGAGCATTTCAGGGATTAAAAAAAATAATAATTATAGCTGTCTGCAAACTCCTTTTTTTTGCTTTTAAAAACAAACATGCTTCTAAATTTACACCAGGACAAATAATATAGGGTGAAAATGATGCATGTGATGCTAGATCTTCCACTGTAAACAGAAGAAGTGGGGGTTGAGCCTCAATGCATGCAATAGACACCGAGTTAAATCTACCAAGAATTTTCACAATCACATGCTATGCAACAAGGCAACTTTGCATTGCACACCTTGCATATCCCTACTTATCCCATGATGCTGTATTTGTTTGCCATGAGGATGGCTGCAGTTTTGTGAGACTGAAATGTATTTATCAACACATCCTATGTTCCACTTCAGCACCAAGAAAAAGCTCCGTGCTAGTGGTTGATGGCATCTGGGGGAAGATGCAGAATCACAGAGCTGTGAATAGAGGTCAGCAATACCCATAACAGTCTCTTTAGACCACTCCAGGTCAGCAATACACACAACAGCCCCTTCAAAGCACTCTCCTTCCTTTTTTTTTGGGAATCAGGGCAACATATGGCATATGTAATGACTCTGGGAAGCTGGAAACCACTACAGAGCCACAATAGTGGCCAGTGACCCATCTAGACTTAGAGTTTCCATGCAAGCAGAGGCTTAAATTTGTGATTCCTGACACTCCCCGAGATTCCTGCTTCCTTTTTACTTCAGTGAAGACAAAGCAACAAAGCTGGCGAAAGGTCTAGCGAACAGATTTTATGAGGAGTAGCTGAGGGAAAAAACTGGGCTTGTTCAATCTGCAGAGGAGGCTGAAGGGAGATCTTATTACTCTCTACAACTCCCTGAAAGGAAGTTGGAGCCAGGTGGGGATTGGTCTTATCTCCATGGTATCAGATGATAGAATGAGAAGAAATGGCCTGAAATTGGGTCAGGGAAGGTTTAGGTTGGATATTAGGAAAAAAATTCTTGCAAGAATGGTCAGGCATTGGAAAAGGCTGCCCAGGGAGGTGGTGGAGTCACCATCCCTGGAGGTGTTCAAAAAATGTGTAGACATGGCACTTTGGGACATAGTTTACTGGGTGAGGTGGTGTTAGGTAGTAGACAGCTGGACTCGATCTCGGAGGTCTTTTCCAACCAAAAAATTCTATGATTCCAAGACAGGTACATGCTACACAGATTCCCCAACAAGCTGCTAATATGACCTTAGAAGGAGGCCTCCTCCATAAAAAAGGATTATAGGAAACACAAGCGTATTCCTCTGTAAAAAATAGGAGACAGAATTCCACCGAGAAGCTCCCACCAAACTGCCATAGGTGCTACTCCACATTCCCTGTGAAAACATCCAGACTTTGGCATGAAGACACAGGGTTTATTTCACTCACTGGCACCAGTTGTGAGGCTCTCAGCTCAGTTCAAGGTGGTACCTCAATCAGCAAAAGAGACGACTTGCCCCTCACGGACACCCACCTCTCTCCACTCACTACATCAGCAGTCGAGATGACTCACTCAGTTAAACCTTCAGCAACGGAAAGGTGGTAGGCCAAGCTGGATTGGGATGACTAAGAATACACAGCACCTTTACTAACTAACTTGACTGCCTCTTCTTTATCACAGGGTAGACAACATGAGGCACAGGACACACAGAGGGTCTCTCCAGTCTTTTTTATAGATGTAGGGTATCATGGCCAAAGGCATGGTGTGGCCAGTGTCTTCTTTCTGTCCCAACCCCAAACTTCTTCACAAGATCAAGTTCTGGAGCTTGGGCAGCAAGCACCTAAAATACTCCCTAAGGACTACCAGATTTCTCCTGGCCCACTAGCAAAACATAATCCCAGTAAGCACATCAGTGCTAATCTCACCCAGCTCATACATGAGCAGGGAGGGAAAAGACACTTTCCTCTGCCCTCTTCTTCCCCTGGTGCAACATACGAGGCAGGCCAGAATTTTTATCCTTCCACTGTAAACTATAATACCTGGTTTAAAATTATATTACAAGCCATTAATACAAATGGAGGGTTTGGGAGGATTTTATAACTCACAAGAGATGACACTCATAGGTTATGATGTCATTCAAACCACTTGATAATATACTGTACTAGCTTGCAATATTCCAAAAGCAGCTATTAAACTAAATATAGATGAGGAACATGTTGCCACAACAACACAAAACATTATGAACAGCAGTTCTCAGAAATATATGGCTGCAGAGATGATTTTTATTTATTTGGTTAGCCACTTTTTTTCAGGTGGGGTAAGAACAACTGCTTCTGTCCTCTGAAGGTGCTTATGCTGTGGATTGAATTCAGTATCACCGCTGGAAAACAAAAAACCCAACCTAATAATAAAAAGCTAATCAAACACTAAGGTAAGCCTAGGAAAACATCTCTCTCTCTCTCTCTCTCTATATATATATACACATATATTTGATGTATATAAACTACAACACTCCTAGGCAGAAATAAATCAGTCATGGTCATTTAAGGTAATTCAGTTGCATTACCTTTCTTTTCACACCAAACTTAAGAGCAATAAATAGAGAAAATGTAAATAGTAGCTCCTACACTTTTGTAAGTCACTGTTATCAAAACAGAGAGCTTTAATTGTATTTCAAAACTAGGGCATGGGCTGGGTGACAAGATTTACTGGAGGTCAATGTGAGCAATAACCATTTTTCTTCCCCGTGAAAAATAATACCATCAAGGGGACTTGTTAAGAGCTATTAAAATTGCTGAATTTAAATGATTCTGCACGATACTTAGAGCCAAGTCACTTGGTCATTCTTGTTCATGGTAAAGAAAGAAAACAGTTCCTGGAGTCATCATAATGATTTGGAATATTTTGTATCATTATACTATTTTTTATACTTAAAGCTGCCCTGTTTTCAGCTTCATGTTATGAAGAATTGGATGTTAGCCTTTCTCCTAAAGGGAATAATGTTCCAGAGGAATAGCCCCAGAAAGCTGAAAGACTTTATAGAAAAGGGGAAGAAAAGCACTTCAAGAGGTATACCACAAGGAAGGGCTCCTACCAAAGCAAAGATAGAATCTGACCTCAAATTTAACAGGTCAGCAAAATGAGGATCCCATCAGGGCTAGATATAAAGCCCATGGTTGGAGTTGAGAGGATAAATCCCATTTTGAGCAGTGGGCTTTCCCGTAGGCATCAAACTTCATCTTTCCAATCCAGAAAAACTCCTCCTCAGCTACAACTCCAGTGCCCTGAGCTGCTCCTCACCAGCCTGGTCTCCTATACTCTTCACCAGCTTTGTTGCCTTTCCCTGGGCAGGCTCCAGTACCTCGATGTCCTCCCTGTACTGAGGGGCCCAAAACTGAGCCCAGGATTTGAGGTGCGTCCTCGCCAGGGTCAAGAACAGGGGCACAATCACTGCCCTGTATGGGAAACTCCTATGATTTCTTGGACTTACTGTGGAACACAATGAAATCACAGGATCACAGGATGTCAGTGGTTGGAAGGGACACAAAGAGATCATTCAGTCCAGCCCTCTGCCAGAGCAGGACCACACAATCAAGCTCAAATCACAGAGGAACACATCCAGACAGGTCTTGGGAGTCTCCAGAGAAGGAGACTCCACAATCTCTCTGGGCAGCCTGTGCCAGTGCTCTGGGACCCTTACAGTAAAGAAGTTCCCCCTTGTGTTGAGCTGGAACCTCCTGTGCTGCAGCTTCCATTCATTGCTCCTTGTCCTATGAGAGGGAGCAAGTGAGCAGAGCCTGTCCCCCCTCTCAGATATTTATAAACATTTATTAAATGCCCTCTCAGTCTTCTCTTCTCCAGACTCAACAGCCCCAGGTTCCTCAGCCCCTCCTCATCAGGCAGTGCTCCAGTCCCCTAACTATCCTCATAGCCCTCCACTAGACCTTCTCCAGCAGATCCCTGTCCCTTTTAAACTGGGGAGCTCAAAACTGAATGCAGCTGAAGATGGCAACCTGGTGTGAACTGGCCAAAGCAGGGCACTGAGAGGAATACTTTTACAGTTCAGCTGAATATTCTCTCTTGTAATTAAACGTTGGAACACATTTTAATATAAATGTAACAGAATGTTTTCTCTTGAGCCACTGTTAAAGTCTCATTTGGAACAAATATTTATAAGTATTTCTAAGTAAAACATTCACTGCTTAAAAATGACACTGTAATGTAGTGCTACGTGTCCAAGGAACACTGGGCTACATGAAGGAATCTCAGACTGGGATTTGTGATTGCTAGAGGGGGTACAGAGAAGGGTTAGAAAGATAATTAGGGGACTAGAACATCTCCCTCATGAGGAAAGGCTGAGAGAACTTGGGCATTTTAGTCCAGAAAAAAGCAGACTAAGGGGGGAAATCTCATAAAGGTTTATAAATGCTTTAAAGATGGGAGTCAGGAGGACAGGATCAGGCCTTTTTCTGTGGTGCCCTTGAGAAGACAAGAGGTAATGGGCACAAACTCGAATAGAACTTCCATCTAAGCATAAGGAGGAACTTCTTTAATTTAAGGGTGACAGAGCACTGAAACAGGCTGCCCAGAGACATGGTGAAGCCTCCATCTTTGGGGACATTGAAAACTCACCCAGATGTGTTCCTGTATAACCTTCTCTAGGTCAATCTGCCTTGGCAGAGAAATTGGACTTGATGATGTTTGGAGGTCCCTCCCAACCCCTACCAGTCTGTGATTCTGTGAACTCAGAGGCAGCAATGGCAAGCAGTGAGAGTATGATGCAGGATTCCTGCATTAAGAATCTTCAGTATGAGTTGCATAAAAGTAATAAGTGAAAAGGCTACTCCAAGGGACAGTATTCTCCTACCCATAAGCCTACAGACAGGAGTAAAGACAGTGACCTGGACAGAGATTCGTACTTAGAGATCCACAGCTTTATAGATCAGTGGCTGACAGAATTACAAATTGGGGTTCAGGTGACAATGAGAGAAGAAATCCTTTAAACCAAGAGATTAGCTACTACCTTTTGTTTTTCCATCACAATGCTGCATCAACATCTTTTGTGAGGGACAACATTTCAAGAACTAGAGTCTCAATACAAGGGGTCCAGCAGCTTACTACTTACTTCCCACCAAGGCTATCTCATGTTTTGTCATGCCATGGAGTGGCAGGCATGTCCCAGGTCCAAAGCAGCTGCTGTCTGAGCAGAGATTGAGTAAAACACTCGGTGCATTCCTTGAGAGAAAGGAAACTCCAAACTCCTTTGTTTAAATGTGCCTATCATCAGTAGCGCTCCTCAAAAGCACTCCCCATTTGGGTAAATCTGCTTTCTGTGTCAGGAAAGCAGACAGTTGGTATTTCAAGTACAGTTATAAATTGAACCCTATAAAATACACCTCTCTATCCAGGAAAAAGCTTCATGTGTAGACAAGCACTTCATACCTCAATACCACTACTTTTCATCCAGACAATATCCTGGAGACCTTCACCTTACTATTTCATCTCTAGGTTGCTCCAAAGAATTAACCCTATGCACACTGTCTGCCAAAAAAGAAACCAAAACCACATTTTCTTTTCTGGTGTTCCATCCCAACTGTAAGTGTTCAGCACAGGCTGCGTGCTGAGTCTGAAAGAATTATGGCCATAGAATGCTCATGACAGTGTGAGGAAAGTGATGTGTTTGGATACAAATGTGGTAAGGTCCACGATGCACCTTCAAAGGATGCCAGTGTCAATTACCCCTGAGCCTCTCCAACAGCTTCTGACAGAACAGTGAGAAAATACCATATTAAATCTACTTAAACTTAGACTGGACAAAGTGCTGGAGAATATTCTCTACAGGGGAAAAAAATTAATCTGTGTCAGCAAGGGCAGGGATGAGATGATCTAATGCAGAATTTTTCTGCCTCTAATTTTTATGATTCCCGGGTACACATGTACAGGTAGCAGGTCTGAGGAACAGCTGCAAATGCTTCTTTGGATCTGTGGTGAAGTTCATTGCATAAAAGAGGTACATACAAACTGGAGTAAGGAAAAAACAAAGAATGAATTCTGGTGCTCCTGTTTGAGAGTCATGGTTGGGGGAGGTGTTATTTCTGGAAAGGTTCTTCCTCTAAAATTAATATCTTTACCTATAACAGTCTTGGTGGGATAAACCACACAGAGATCCCAATATTTGGGGGTCATTATTTGGGGTCAAATCTCCAAGCAGGCAGCCAAAACACAATCCATCATTATGACCCATTTGCCTTTCACAAACACCTGAAACTGCAGACAGGACTTCTCAACAGCCTGTTGGAGGCAAAAGGGCCAGCCCAAAGGGGTAGCTTATGGGCTGCTGGTGAAGGATGTGAGCCATCATCTTGAAGTCAGCGCAGTGACTCACATTCTTCTAAGCTGGCCACAGACCTCAGTAGTTTGTTGAACTGCTGGCCACGTTTGGAGGCCTGGGATTTGGCACAGTAAATGCGAAAGGTCATGAGACAATTTTGAGAGTTTGACCTTTTGGTCCACTTTGCCTCACAGCAGAAGCCAGGCATTGACTCCAATGGGCCTTATACCTGACCTAAACATGGCCTGACAGCAGCTAATATTTTTGCTACACACTTCTTGAAGCCTACTGTGTGGCTGAAAGGTGTGCTGATACATTCGAGCTAACAGCTGTTGGGGTAACTGGGGTAGCTAAATGCCACTGACTGAGTGCCACTGACTAGGCTTTTGCACCACAGGTTGCTGCCTCAGCAAGCTATCACTGGTGACAAGAAGCCACATCATCATCACAAGTGGTCATTAGCAAACCTTGAGGAAAATCTCTGGGAGGAGGAAGCTGCTGTTTAAAGAATTTATCAATCAGCACATACTGAATAATTTCACTCCTCTTATGTGTATCATACCTTTTTCCGCAGTCAAGAATTCTCTTCTTCACAGTGTGCAAAAAGGAGTTTGGTTAGTGGCTTGTGTTTGTTGAAGGGATGTGATTAGCATACATATAGTTGATATTCAGAGGCATTCATATTAATCAAAGTGGGAAAATAAACCAGAGCAAGACACACTTAATTCCCTAGCATCACCACCCTTTGCAAACATCTCTTAACTCTAAGGTTTCCAGTTCAGGAGGGACAGGGAGTCCCAACAGAGGGACACAAAGATGATGAGGGGACAGGAGCATCTCTCTTACAAGAAGTTGTTGAGAGATCTGGGGCTCTTTAGCCTGGAAAAGAGCAGCCTGAGAGAAGATCTCATCAATGCATATAAATACCTAAATGGTGGAGGTCATGAGGACGGCACTGGGCTCTTTTCAGTGGTGTCCAGTGACAGACCAGGAGGCAATGGGCATGAACTAGAACAGGGGAGGCTGCTGCTGAACTTAAGGAGAAGCTGCTTCTCTTTGACAGAAGCAGAGCAGTGGACCAGGCTGCCCAGAGAGGTTGTGGAGTCTCCTTCTCTGGAGAATTTCAAACCCCACCTGTGCAACTTGCTCTAGGAGACCCTGCTTTAGCAGGGAGATTGGAATAGGTGAACTCCAGATGTCCCTTCCAACTCCCACCATACTGTGATTCTGTTCTCACACTCAAAGCAGGTAGAGCTCCCAGTCCAGGGTTGGAGGTGAGGGCACTTGGCTCTCCCCAGCCTCCCACCCCAACCTCTATAAGTGGCACCATGATTGCAGACTGACATCACTAAAGCCTGAAGTTGCTTCTCACCATGCAGTTTCAGGGTGGCATGCAGAGAGACTGGGTAACAGGCTGAAATGCTTGAAATACCTGCCACCCTCTCCTCCACATCACCTTCAACATAAATCAAGCACAAGCCCACCAAAAACCATTACAAAAATTGACAGAGTGGAAATACATTGTTAAATTAAGACAAAACTTGAAAGCAATCCTTCCTAATTACTTTGCAAAGTAAAGGAACACTGAGATTGTCAGAACTGCTGCTGAAAATCTTTTCAAATCAAACCAACAATTGACACAAACAAAAGCAAACTTCATTTTCTTGCCTTTTCCAACCTTTTCCTCGCCTTCTTAACTACGAAGTTTAGCTTTGAGGTGATCCAACATATGCAGACAAAAAAAATATTTTTAAAATCCCTACTAGATGTAATCCTTAATTACTGATTTTATCTGATGTTGTTTTAATGTCATGATAACTTTGTCAGCCCATAGAGAATATATGCTTCCAGAACCGACCTGCTTAGATATTTCACACAGAATCTCCCTTTGCCACCTCCACTTGAGACCTATTTTCTTTGCGATACCTTCCCTGAAACCTTGACTAGCTAAAGCAAACTCACTCTGACAGAAGGATTTTTGAAGCTGCTATTTTAATCTGAAGGTTTACATACCTGTCAGAGGATAGCACGTTCATAGCCCTTTACTATTGTTCACAGGTTCTTTTTTTCCAAAGTCTACACACAGGTCTCAAGGGTTCTTGCTCCTCAAGGCAAATTACCTCTGAGTGTTTAGGTTCACCTCTAGCTCTGTATTTTTTCACTTTTCATATGCCTCTTTGTGGTTTTCTTCCTCTCTTTTCCTTATTTTCAACTCCTGACCAGGACCCTTAAAGGAAAGAAGAAAGACACTTAAATACCATGGTGATGGGTGACCTTATAAGAACACAGATAAATAGACAGGGGTATTGTAATGTTTCCTTCACATTGTTTGACTGTGCTACAGTTGGGTGAAAACATTTGTTCTACAAATAAAAGGGAAAAATCTTTCAAATGTTATTTTGGCCCCAGTCTTGTTCCCACTGATGTAGCTAAGCATAAGACCTGTGTCCTCACAGGCCCTTCACCTAGTCAAGAACTGAAGACAAACCAGTTAATAGAGAGGTGTCAATACAACTGATTGATTAATTCTTCCCTATGACAGATGATGTGGTGCAAAGATTAGGAGTTTTGGTCCAGGCAAATTATTTGGGGCTTTCAAAACTCTAATCCACTCTTTCCCAATCTCAAAGGCAGGGATTTCTTATCACCATCATCAAAACACTGCAATGCTTTAGCTGGAACTATTTTGTGACAGTATAAAGCAGAGTTTTCAGAAAACAAATGAAAAACAGTAAGAATTTCAAAATAATTAAAAGAGGAATCCAAAAGAGGAAAAACCTATGTTTAAGTTCTAGACTATGTTTAAGCTATGTTAGACAAAGATGTTTGAGTTCAGTGCCAATTGTAATGCTATAATTATCTCATTAACAGAGGCTGTAGAATCATAGAATCAACCAGGTTGGAAGAGACCTCCAAGATCATCCACTCCAACCTAGCACCCAGCCTATCCAGTCAAGTAGACCATGGCACTAAGTGCCTCATCCAGTCTTTTCTTGAACACCTCCGGGGACTCCACCACCTCCCTGGGCAGCCCATTCCAATGCCAATCACTCTCTCTCTGAAGAACTTCCTCCTAACATCCAGCCT